>CAFUXE010000677.1:623129-677058 GCA_903364295.1 Serranus cabrilla
GCATGGCAAAAACTATTGAAAATACTATTTTATATTATTTATAGACGTGTTGAAATGATGGCCCAGATTCAGGCAGTAATGTCACTATGGCCCATCACTAATCAGTCACTTTCCATTATCTCCAGCGCAAAGTTTTAATAATACTTGAGAAAAAGTTGCATGCAGTTAATGAGGTAAAACTTCTGACTGTCTAAGAGACGTTTGTGGCCCCTGAAGTAGAAATAAAAAATGATTTTGTGAGGGACACACACTGTTTTTTTTTCTGTAGCTGCTGTGAAGTGATCATCCGTAGGCCTGTCTATGCTATAGTGCTTCATTATCTGGGAGAATGAGTTATTATATTTACCACTTGTTGCAACTCACTGGTGGCTTTTAGGACCTGTTGTGATTATTTGAGTCAAAGGATATCTATGAGTCAAAGGTGAAAGTAGAATCATTGTGGATTTTATTGTGTTACTTCATCTTAAGGAGAAGCACACTTATTTTTCTGATGTTGCACCAACATGCACACACAGTGCACCAGCACAACAACCATGTTTACATACGACTATGTGCAGCTATCCAGCTAATACCAGGAGTGTCACATTCCAGTGTTCGTCTCTGTTAAACAGCTGTGCAACCAGCTAATGTTCAGGTGCCTGAGCTGTGGATGATGGACCAGCCAGCAGCTAATATGTCAACCATGTGTTATCTAAAGAATGAGTAAGTCAACAGCAGAATCGGTTCAAAGTGCACCATGTCCTCCCTTCACTCTAATCTGGAGACATTCCCATAGACACTCAGACCACATAATAATGTCAGTCAATGACGATCCAAAGTTAGTTTCAGTGGGTCACACGATGAATCATGGTGTTGTAGCATGCACGTCACTCTGATAAAGTAGTTTTTGGTGTTAACTGTTGTTCCCTGGTGCTAAAGTGCTAATCTAATCAGTTGTTTATTGAAATTAAACTGGGTTGGAATATTTTACTGCTGTCGGAAACAATCGAAGGTTGTTGCAAATAATCACATTAACAGGCGGTGTCAGATTTAAGGATGGATGGATTAACACGTCATTATGATTTAATTTGTGCAGCAAATTATGCAGTCAAAGCAACAGCTCCACTTGTGTTCCAGATGAGTGGCTGTATTTAATTTCAGAATATTAAAGGGACAGTTCACCCTCACATTGTCATGAACAGCAGAAGCTTGTGTAGGAAATGTTTTCTTTCTAGCATAGTTCTGACTTGACACTGCTCACAAAAAGGTCTGTGGATTAGCTTAAGTAAATGGGTCATGATATCTGGAAAGAGACATTGCTCTTTTGTGCCACAAAGTTCTATTATATTGCAGAGAATGCATCCAGCTTTACGACCGATATCTTCAACAATTGGCATCTCCCAACAAAACAATCCAGAATGATAGATACTACTGCAAGTAAGGATATATATTTCTGATTTGGGGGTGAACTGACCCTTTAACCTTTAACATAACTTGGCACAGAAAGGGGCAGTAGTAAAATATATTCCGAGCAAGCATACAGTCAAATGTTTGCAAGCCACCACTATTTTAGTGACATTCTGCAATGATTTGGAAGTTTAGATTGAATCCTGGAAAGATCATTGTTGGAGCGTCTTGGCAAGAGAGAGGGAGGTGACACTGGTTCCTCCACTGCAGTGTGTAATTACTGTGGGAGCTGCTGCATTGTGACTATTTTTGACAGGCTGTGACACAGATGGATTTGACCACAGAGACTCGCAAAGTCAAGGGCCTCATAGTCGAGGGCCGAGGCGGCAGCAAGCTGACAAGAAAGAGCTGAGGCTTTGAGAGAGAAAGACGATGGAGATGGTTGGGACTCGGCCCATTCTTTTGCAAGGATGATGCTTAAAGCAGACAGAAAATCTAAACAAAATGGGTCACATTAGCTGGAGAGAACATTTTATTTGATTTATTAGAGGATCGTGGAAAGAAAGTCACACTGCCTTCCTGAAGTTTGGGGCTAATGTAATTATAGATGGCATCTGTCCAGGTTGAGTCTTCCTCGTGGCTAGTTCAGTGTTTCCAAACATGTCCCTCATTTGGATTTAAAGTTGGTATTTGTCATTGGAGTGTGTGTGCTATCTGCCACATGTTGCATCTGTCAGTAGGGTTCATTGTTAGGTTTCTTCCCGAGTCTCATGTAATAACATCAAATATGTGTCCAGGCAGCTTGATTCGAAACAGCAGATCGTATGCTGTTTCATTACCCTTCACATGACAGAGAGGGAAAGAGAGAGAGAGAGAGAGAGAGAGAAGTAAGTGATGGCTATCGAATGGATTGACTATTTCCTCTCCAAATTCCTTCCTTTCCACATTTGCTCGTTGTGGGTTTGTTTTCTTATTTAGGTTGTCTGAGAGCAAAATGAGTGTGGCTTTTATTTAAAAACTGTCCCTCAAAGCTCTGCATGTCTCCATAAGTAACGTGCCAAGGTACATTAGTCAGACTTTGCACACTGGTTGCTGCTTCCTGAGAGTCCCGTTTTCATGCACGGGTTTGTCATTTTTATTTAAGGATCCTGTGACAAGGATGTATCTGATTTTACTGCGGCTCCACCATAGAGCTACATAGAGTCAGAGAACATATCTTAGAGCGCTAATATTAATATTAAAACATTTTACCAGCACTTCCTCTTCCTTCCTGATTGCCACTCAGGGGAGTTGCTACACTTTGTTGTCAGCTCGTGCGAGTGCTGCAGACTCCAGTGTAGCCAGCCAGGGCGGGCGTGGGCTTTGGGACAAACCCCAGGTCAGGGACGTCCTCTCACTGAGTCACTTCAGTTTAAAAGTCCAGCTGTGTAAATGGCTTACAGCATACATTCAGAATGTACACTGCTACACGAAACACAGGACACCCAGGCCCTGGGTGTGTGCCTGACAGGCTATGATAACATGCCACTAAGTTAATGCAACACACACATCCCCTGTCTCTCCAGGTGGCGTCAGGAAAGTATCCAAAAAGGTGCATTTTAACACATAACTTGCCAAAATGTATAAAAAGCTCTATTTATCTGCCTTTAACCACAATGTGCTCGTACACATACACTTCTTTGCTGTAACTATTATTTAATGTAGTCCCAGTGGTCTCTGGCAGCATTAGCCCTCAGCCACTGTGAATTAAGGCATTTCCTCTTTAACAAACCACAGCTTCCAGGGCTTTTGCCCGCTTTGGCCCGTGCTGAACTACAGTTCAGTTCAGTTCATGTTAAACTCTCACATAGTCCGGTCATACACATCAATCCAAGGCACACGTGCAAACACTCATAATGACCATGCTGAAATGCCCATTAACACCTCCTAGACTACAGGAAAGAGTGACTGTGATTTGGGCGTCTGCTATTCGCATCCTGGATGACTGAAACAGTAGCAACATCATCACCTGTGTTTGTGTGGGCGGGAAGTCTTTTACTGTAAAACGTTATCATGAGGTGTGTTAGTCACCGCTTCCTTATTTTGCTTGTTCTCATGCAGTCTGGCATGGATTAATGTAGCCTTAGGTGAGTCTGAGGAAAAGAAGCTATTCTACTTTCCACTTTTTTGTGTGTGAGCCAAAGTCAATATGGTGGTTCATTCATCTTCACTGGATTAATGTTGTGATGGCATGGTCTTATTATGAAAATGACCAATCCTAAATAAGGATTCCAGCAAAATGAAGGTATGGAATATCCTCAGACTTAAACATTTTACAGTTTGGTCTCATGTTTGATCGATTACATTTATTTGTTTGGATGCACCGATACATTGGCCAACATTCGCCTTGTTGACTGTCATTGGCCTAATGAGAAATAAGGTTCACATTCACAGATGGCAGTGGCAGATATTTATCTCTCATGTGTTGCATCAATTTTGGGCTGGCTAAATGTTATGTTGGTTGTAAAACTGTATGTGGTTGGAGTTGGACCAAACAGTCCATTTAAAACAGTTCAGTTATTTTTTTATAATGAAGACATCTTTTTTTTTTCTCTGGCAAAAACGGCAACTGAAAAACACACGCCAAATTGTTATTTTAAAAAGATGTATCCATATCGGCCCAGAACATTAATGCTTCCCTATTTGATGATTTTACAATTGATTTTGCACACATTTGCCATGTAATGATGGATATCAGTAGAGTGAAATATCCTAAGCTGCTTCAGTTTCAGAGTCTTGTTATGTGTATTCTGGCTGACTGTGAGACTGTCAGGGTTAACTGTGCTTATAAGTTATATTTGTTAATTCTGAAGCTTTTTCCGTGACTAAACCCTGGCTGAAGGCTCATGTTGAGACTGTAAATCAGCCTTTATGTCCGGATACTGTTGTAAAGTAAAAGCAACTAAGAAGTGAACAAATATCAAGCCACTGAAAAAAATGTGCTACCAGGGTGCCTTTAATTGCTCAGTGTTGTGCTGCTGTTAATCTGCACCAGATGTGATACATTTCACTAAACGGAGTTGAAAAGCAGTACACAAACAAAGCTCCACTGCTTTCTTTCCCTCATTGCTGCAATATGCAACATTTTGATTGCGCCCAATTTTCGAGCAGTGATGTGGCACATGGTGACCAGTTTCAGTTCTGTGTCCTGTGGAAGCTTCGCCTGTATTTAACTAGCGAGTTGAGGCTGTGATGAGAGAATGGAGGGGTATCATAACAGAGTTGGCTGAGTGAGTCAGTGCACTAGCAGGTAATTATCCTCTGTGTTACCTTGGTGACCTGACAGGGCACCACCTGGCCCTCCACCATTCACGGCCCTCCGTCTGCTCCCATAGGAGCTGCCACACAGTTTGCCTGCCAGTTCCCTCGGCTTTATAGAACGTGTTAATAGGAAGGTAATGGAGGGCAGAGGAGGGGAGAAATGCCTAACTAGTAAATTAGTTTGGATTTATTAGAGGCTTTGGCGTGCAGACAGCATTGTGTCACCGGCTCACACACTCACGGCTGCATGCTCGGAAGCAGTTGTGTCACACTACAGTCACGCTAGAGGCACGCAGCTCTAGTTTTATAGCCCTTAGTGGAGAAGGAGGAGAGCTACACACTTGTAATGTCAAATGAATAGTTCCAATAACTCTCTTTTAAAAAAACATACCCGTATCTCCCGTTCATTCCCTCCCCACCCTCCTCTCTATTGCTCCTTGCATTCCTCCTCACAGTGGGCTGCCTATGGTGCTGAGGTTAATACAGATGTTTCCCGCTGTCTGCAGGCCAAAGCAGCTGTGCAGAGAAACTTTATCTTTTCAGAGTCCAACAAGTCCCCTCATCCTGACCTCCACCGTCACGTCTGGCCCCGTCTCCAGTCTGTCCCACACGCGAGACCATCCGATACCAAATTTCCCTCCTGACCCTCCTGAACCAACAGTATTGATTATCAGCACTGGCCTCCTTCTTTAATTAGTTGGTTATCATAGGGTCCCAGTGGTGTTGTGTGGTGTTTAGTCTCCAACCTCCTGCTCTGGCCCTCACCTCAAGGGGTTTAAACCTCCCGTGCTTCCAGACATAAAACATTTCAACACTTTCTCAAGTTCTTCTGTGTGTTTTTCCACTCCCCAGCTCTTTTTCTCTCACCTACACACATGCACACATACATACACTCATGCACACACTTTCTCTGAACCCCAAACACAGCTTTCACTTTCACTCAACCTAATTTCTTGCTCCCATAAACACACAAACACACTGCTTGTCCATTGTTGAGTTGATGGATTTGTCCGACTCTAGAAGCAGATTCCCAAATGTGTTTGAGGAGGCTTCTCATCACATCAGAAAATTAAACCATAAGTATGTGCTGAAGGGCCGGTCATTCCTCTGTGTGCAGCCTGTCCTTGACACTGTTAGTACGCCTTTCTCCCTCCAGTAGATTTATGTAATCGCTTCTGTATACACTTCCAGTGAACTGAAAGCACATGTGTGTGTATGTACATGCATGGATATATGTGTGGAGAGAAACGCACACACACTTTAGAGTTTTTTTTTGCCCAGAGGAATGTTTCTGGAGCTAATTAGTGTTATTGAGTGCATGTTTTATTGCCTTCTGCTGGACAGGGAGTGAGCCGAAGCAGAGGAATGTAACAGTTGGTACAGATAGCCCTGCCTTCCTGTCAGGTAATTTCTCTTAATGCGCTCCACAGTTTGATCTATTACGCTGAGGTCTGGTGTGTAAATAAATACCACAAATGGAGACAAAGAATCTCTCCTTTCTTGAGCTTCGGGCAACTTTACAAAGTCCATAGCCGCAGAAATGCAGGAAATCTTTCCATGTGTTATCTGTCAGATTCACCTGTTGAACCCAGGAGTCCAGAATGACATCTGGATGTACATTGCAGAGCCTCTGTGCTCTTGGCCAGGCTAAGGCACTTGCTGTGAGGGATGATGAAACGCACTGCGGGTGGGACTTGACAATGTGGCGAGTGGTCAAAAGGCCCAGATGTACTAAACAGTGGGCGTTCCAGCTCTGCTACAATGATGGACGGAGCTCCTTCATGCCAGGAATGTTGGGCTCTCTGATAATTTAATCTCCTGCTTTGACTTCTTTTTCATTACCGTCTCTACAAAGTCACATAAATTGTTTCTAAAATAATACGCAACCATTGTAAAATGCATTTATAAAAAGAATGATTGATATTTTATAAAAATAAATGTTGAACAGAATGAATAATTTATCAGTTCAGCTACTTTTCTTTCATCTGGGTTACTTTGGCCTTGCCTTATCAGTGACCGGCAGCACATAAGCCTCCCCTGCACTTCTATGACGGCGGGTACCAAGCAGAGAAGCTGAGAGAGCAGATGTGGGCCAGAGCACAGCCAGAGATCCTGGGACCAACAGCTCCACTGCTGCAAAAACAAATACAGCACTCTTTGCTTGGTACTGGGGCACTGACAGAGAAGAGGGGAAAGGATGCTGTGCATTTCTTTAAACTGAGTGCATTTCTTTCTTTATTCCTTTTCCTTGTGGGAACATAATGTGCCCTAGAGCATTCGTGTTAGGGCAGTTATGTGTGTGTTTGTGCATAGAAAAACACTATTTTTGAGCCACTTACCCTGCCCAGTCACCAGCTGCACTGTGTGGTGTGTGTTGGTTCTTCTAGCGGAAGATTGCGTTAGCGGAAGCCCGTAATACTGACCAGATTCCTCATCACGTTCCAACAGCCAAATCAAAGCTTGTAAAGGCCGAGAAACAACTGTACGCAAGTGTTTTTATGATAAGTGATGAAATTCTGAGTCTGTGCAGCGTGGAATAGGAACTGCATGCAGCAAGTTTCTATTTATTTAGGCAAGCGTGCAGCTGTGTTTCCCTCGTGTTTCCTCCACAGCTATTTTGTTTATTTTAAAAAGCAATAGGCTGTAATTAAACAAAATAAACAACAAGCTGTTAAAATCAGGGTGCCAATGTGCCAGTCATGTGTGCATAAGATGCCGCTCTGGGATGCAGGAGGAAATCATAAAAAGTTTTATGTAGACACCGGGAAATCTGTGTCTCTTTGTGCCAATGTGCGTATTGTATGTGAATTTTCCTGAGGTCTATAATAAGAGGTGGCTTGGCTGGTCGGGGAGGGTGTGGTCCCTGTGGCCACAAAATTAAAGAACATAAAAACAAGGGGATGAGGGGAAGAGTGAGAGGGGGAAACTGAACGGCTGTGGTTCCACGTCTCCAAGTTGTTTTATCCTGCCGTTAAGAGGAAGTGCAGATGGTTACTGTGGCATTAGCACAGAGAGATCGCTCACTGCTTGGCACACACATCTCCGCACCCCTTCATCCCCGTCTCAGCACATCATATCACACCGCAGAACAATGGCTGCTGAAGATGTAGGATGTGGCTTCTTTGTTGTCACTGTTGTCTTTCACTAATGTGCAATCTCTCTTGACAGACTTCTGAGGAGACATGGTGATGTCTCAGTTCCAATTTCAGGGATGACTCAATTTGTCCTGCAGGACCTTCAGTCACTGCAATGTGGGCTCTTCAGATTCACCACTGTGGCTTACAGTAAAGGAAGAATTTCATCCCAAATGTAAAAAAAAAAAAACATGTTTTCTCCCTTACCACTAATGGTATCAAAGAAGCCTCAAGTTAGATGAGAAGATCAATATTCATCATGTCTGTCAGTGCGATATACAAAGCTACAGCCAGCTAACTTATAACCAGGCTAGCTGTTTCCTTCTCTGCCTCGCTATCTGTAGGAAACAAAATATAATTGCCAGCACCTCTGAAATTCTTGAAATAACATATTATGTGTCATTTATTTCATTCCCACAAAAAACTATTTGTAAAGATGAGAGTTTGGGGCTTTTATAGGCCGTGTTTTATGGAGGTTGGCTTATTGGAATCACCGCTGATTCCCTGGAAACTGCTCCCAGTCAGTTGCAGGAACTTCAGGAATCAGAAGTCGGCTTAAATGCACAAGAAAACTTTAGTCACAGGAAGAACTGTAATCTTTTTAAACTTGTCAAGTTGTGCGATGGGCTGCCAAAAACAAAAAGGAACGAATAAAAGTCTTTATTTTTATGCAGTTACATATAATTTTTGTAAGTGACATGCTGTTATAATATCGAAGCAGCATTTCAACAGTTAAATCATAAAAAGTTCATTGAGAAAGTTGTTTTTTGCCAGACAGTTTTCTCTTTCGCAGTGCTCTTATTGGTGGTCCGTCTTTTTTCCAACCAGCATGCACAGACATTGTCAATGTATGTATACAAATGATTGGTCTATAGTCCCTGCAAATCTGTACGAGTGTGAAAATGACAAATTAGATATTTAGTGATCATTAGTCAGCTGTAGAGGTGTTGCTAAGTGGATTTTGCCAGTTTTGGACAGAGCCAGGCTAACATTTTCCCTTTGTTTTCAGTCTTTATGCTAAGCTAAGCTTAGCTAACCAACTGCTCCAATTTCGTATTCAGCTGACAGATATGAGAGTTATCTTCTCATCTAACTCTCTGCTGGAAAGTGAATGAGCGTATATCCCTAATTATTTCTTAAAATGAAAACTATCTGCACAGCTACATACCAGTAGAGGTATGGTAATTTCTGATTTTATGAGTTTGGATGAACTGACCTTCCAGCACAGCTGCCATGCCGGTGCTTTTTTTAGCGGATGGAGGTAGAGCTCCAAAGAGAGTCAGATACATTCCTGTGAGTTCCAGGCTGTTACACATTCAGTATAAATCTCTGGTCCATGATGCCCAGCGAAGCATGAGGTGGAACCCAGCGCTACAGTTTACGGGTGCAGAGGCCAAACATGTTTGATGGCTGCAGTGAGAGGGATAGGTCAACAAAGCTGCTGTGAGTATAATCTGAGACCTCTCGATTGCCCGCGGGCAACAGAACTCAGAAAACTTTGGTTTGACCACAAAGTCTTAAATGTAAAGACTTTTCTTCCTGTGGTTACTGCTTCTACTTACACACAGGCTCAAAAGCACATGTGAGCGTGCACGCAGGCACACACACGCTGCGGTGAGCTAATGATCGTTAAGTGTGAGTAAGTTATAGCATGAAACTCCGCTGACCCTTTCCCAGGGAGCCAGTGCTGTCAGGCCCTACAGCAGGACAAATACATCACACAGGCATGATGTCATCAGTAGTCGCCAGTGGGCAGGATGTTTCCTAACGTGGTAATCGCCCTACTGTGGGTAGTCACCCGGTACCCAGGAGATCAAACCCTTTCTACTCTTTATAGGATAAACATCTTGAGCAATCTGCCCCTTCCTTGCACTCCATTTTTCTTCTTCTCTTTCCTTTTAGCTTACGGAAACTATGACTTACTTGTTCCCAGTGCTGTGCTTAAAACATTGTTGAAGCAGGAGCAACAGAAATGAAGGAAGATACATCATTATGATGCATCAGTTAAATTTGTATGGCTTTATGTAGTGTTCCAGTTATTTACTCTCAGATGAAATCATCTGACCCTGTTTCTGGTTCTGGGAATCAGGTGTGCTGTCTGAGTTAATGGGCTCTACAGGGATGCAGAATAAGGTGCAGATAATGGGCGCACAGTTATCTCAAGGGAACTGAAGGTGGGATAGGAGGAGGGAGGGGAGCTTAAGCTGTCGGTTGAGCGAAGTGAGAGTGGTGTCAAGGGTGAGATCCCCCTCCTGCAGAGCAGCGGAAGCGTGCGAGGCGGGACTGAGGGGTGTGAGGGTGCCGAACAGACACTTGGGCTAATGCGAGCCGTCAGATTTGGCCGCTGCTGCTCCGGAGCTTGAGGTGTCAGAGAAGTGTCTTAGGTCTCCAGGGCTGGCAGGAGAGGGGGAGAGGAGGGAGAAAGGAGAGAGAAGAAAGAAAGGAGAAATGCCAGAAGTTCATTGGTGTTTTAATTGCTTCCAAAAATATAGATTACAATAGACTTAGACTTTTAAGAAAGTTAAATCAAGAGAAAAGGCAAAAACGTTGGATACATGTCTGTGAAAAAAAAGTGAACCTAAACTCATCTTTGATTATTTAAGTTTCTTACCTGCATTCCATCTGATAGCCAGCAGGGGGCGACTCCACTGATTGGAATAAGAAATCCAGTTATATTTGTCATCGAGAAAATTCCCTTACTTGATTTATTACCTCAGTTAATATTGCCTTCATGAGTTTATGGTCTTGATTGCAAGTCCTGGGTCTTTTTCAATATAGCATAATGTCATGCTACTACAGTGTGTTTCCATCTTCAAACTTTAACTCTTTCACTGTGTGTGTTCAGTAAATTACATTTAATCGTAACTATTTGATTGCCTAAAAATGTTTGCCAATTTCTTTCACAAAAAAAACCAAGAGATGGTGACGGCCAAATCGCCAAACTCTAGGCTTGCACAACCATAGTCCATAAACCAATGTGTGACATCATGGTGACTACCTCCACTTGTTTTATATAGTCTGTTTTAAGAGGCTGGGACTCTTAGTAGAGGAAAGCATAAGACATACGCCCTGTGGGGAAGCATAAATCTAGCTGTGTTGATGCGTAGTAACCCTCTGGTGTCCAGGTGCTCTGTAGGTTTGGGGGACGGTGAAGTCGTCATTATCCTGACATCTGTGATGTGTGCTGCTGTGCACGTGTGTGGCCCACACAAGTCAAATGATGTGGGATAACTTTGCATCCTCAGCAGTTAGTATAAAAAGCAGATCAGACGTCAGGCCAAATGATAAAAGCAGCTCACTGTGTATGTGTGTACGTTTGTGTGTTTGTGTGTATTTGTCTCTTTGCATGTGTGTGTCGTTGCATCTCTAATTATGGATTACAGAAAGCCATAATGATTGTGTTACCGTACTGTGACGCACAAGACCGTTCGCTTCACAGGAAACACTTTGTGATAGTTTGTGTGTGTGTGTGTGTGTGAGGAGCAGCAGCCACCGATCCGGACGCCGACTCCTCTGAATGAAGGGCTCATAAGCCATGACAGGGTGTGTTCACCATGTTTGTGGTGTGTGTATGTTTGCGACACAGGTGGGGCGATGGCTACTCACTTCCTCCCAGAGGAAGTCATAAATGCACCCGCTTGGCTTTGACTGTGCCTCTTCCCCTCATCTAATGACTGCCATACTGCTGTAAGAGAACGCAACGGAGAGACAAAGGCAGAATCACAGCTAAAGCTAAACTGTAGGCTGCTCTCATTTTCTCTCAAACTGTACATATGAAATTCATATACTGAGGTGTGGAAATGGAAAGTGATGCGAGATAAATAGTTTGTGTGGGAGTTTCACAGCAGCATCCAGCTGTTCTCACATGGAAAGATAAAGAGCTTTTACAGTGAAGGGGGCGGGCGGCGGCTGCAGGACAGGTCTGGCTTTCTCCCCAGAGGGAGTGCACCTGCACTGGGCTACAGGAGGAGGGAAGGGTCCCTGGTGTGGAAGAAGAAAAAACAGGCCCTGGAGTATAGGTGGGGGAAAGAGAATATGTGAGGGCAACAAAACAAGTAATTGGATGGATGATAAAATGAAAATGACTTTGTTGTATATTCGTCATTTGAGTAGAGAACATTGACTGGATGAAAAATGACTTTTTTTGGAGGAGTGGTCCACAGCTCAGATCTGAGTGTGGACAGAAAGCAGGCTCGTGATGTTAAACTGATAAAGGTCTGACTCCATTGTTTTCGGGAAGAGTCAAACAGCTTTTTAAACCAGTCCAGTGTGTGCCCAAAGCAGATTGAGGACAATGGGAGCCTAAAGCTAGGCCATCAAATGGCCAACAGAGAGCAGAGCTGTCCCTCATTGAAGAGTAATCAGATCCTTTCTTTACTCCTGCTCTGGCCAATCATCTCACAGTGCTGCCTTTGTATAATGTCCTTCAGCAACTGGGTTTAATAGAGACATAAATGAGAGGGGGTGTAGGGGAGAGAGTCCACCGGGAAAACTACATAAGAGCAAAGAGGGGAAACAAGACAAAGAGGCAGGTGTGCAGTGAAAGAAATAACACCACACTGACTGTGTAGGGAAACATGCATAACATTTACATCATAGCACACTTCTATTACTAACAGCTGGTATTGAACATATGCTGTCATCAGAAATTCTTTTGCATTGTAATGTGTGTGTCTGGTGTGTGTGTGTGTGTGCGCACACTAGTGTGATGATCGCTTGGCAAAGTTCCTGTTTTTTTCCAACTAAAGTTGTGCAGAGTTCAGAGGCAGTTGACTCTGATAAAGAACTGGCGAGTAGCAGTGGATGGCTGCTGAAGATGGCAGAGGGACTGCTGGAGAGAACCGATTGTAAACAATTATTTCCATCCGTTAGCAGCATCGCTCCCTGGATGGCTCTGTCGGCCGTGTCGCCAATTTCGTACAGACAGAAGTATCTCATGAGATTGATTGCCATGAAATTGTACAAAAATATTGAGGATCTCCAGAGGGGGAATCTTAACACGTCTGGTCATCCCTTGACTTCTCCTTTTCCTTCCTTTTCCAACAGCCCAGTTTTTGGAAATTAAATGTCTCCCTCAGGATGAGCTATAATAACTTTGGCTTTCCCTTAACTTTTCATCTAGTTTCATCATCAGGTCAAACTTTCAAGCTGTCCAGTACTCATGTATAAGACCAAATGCCAGCAACACAAATGCTTTTTTCAGTGCTAATTAGCAAGATGGTAAACATGTTAAATATGATACCTTCTAGGGCCGAATACTTAATAATACATTTGATTTAAATTGCAATGTAGTTAAGTGCAGTATGCAAATCATACGAGGGGCAAAACGTGCCAAATTCTGAATATATATTTTGTGGTGCTGAAGATATGTCCCCAGGCTATAAATCATGTTGTACAGACGTCATTAAAAAAATCTTTTTGTGAAACAGATCTTCATGAAAAATCACACCATTATGTTTTTATGTTTCAATGAAATGAGAATAATGATGCAAAAATACACATTTCTCCAATATTTTGAAGTATATATCGCAATTGCAAAATCAGTAAGAAATAAATCCAATAAGAAGAATCTTTCAGCTCTAATGCCCTCTAAACATCACCATGTTGGCACTACATTTTGAGTATGTAAGCCTGCCAATGTTTAACTCATAGCACTGTGCCTGCAGCCAAAAAAATCTGTCATTTCCCAAAGCTCAGGGTGATGTCTCTGTTCCTAATTGCTTCTTAGTTTCATCCCCAAACCCTAAGATTCAATTTGCAATTATATAAAATAATTTGCACAACTTTCTTTCCTTTATTTCCCTTTCAAGTACTTTGTAATCTCTGGTAAACAAGGCAGGGAGAGTTATATAGACAGGGGAGAGATCTTGAAATGCCACCAGGGTTCTGAGTAGCTGATGTATTGTTTTCATAGCTTATAAATCATTTACTGTGTTTGTGTGCATGTATCTATATATATATGGGTGCATGTATGTGTGTGCGGTCTGTCTGACAGTTGATAAAGAAGGAGGTGGAGGGAGAGTCGGAGGATGATGAGAGACAAGGCACTGACCCCTGGGATGTCCTGCTGGGACATGAGAGGAGCAGGGTCAAGGGGGTCACATCTTGTGGGTACGGGGGGGGGTTGAAAGCTGGGATGTGGGGATGAGAGAGAGGAGGGAATAGGGTTGGGGTACACCAAACATGAAGCCCCCAACTCATGAGAACCAGATGAAGGGCAGACTGGATGACTCTCTGGGGCTCTGAGAGGAAGAAAGGCAGAAGAAAGGGGCTCATAAAGCTGTCAGAGTCCGCCTGCATCTCTCTATCATGGGTCAGTGTGTGCCAGATGCATAGCTCCAAGTGCTGGTCCTCATGAATGTTTCAATCATAAACCAACCATGTGTACTGCATAGATGTTTTAAATCTGGGACTGACCCAGAGTCTGACAGGCCAGCCAGCTTCCTGCTAACAACGCAGGTTAATGGACCGTGGAGGAGTGTAGAGAAACTGACATTTGTTATCGACCTCTTTTGAAAACATGTTTTGTTTCTCTGTAAGATGCAACTTAATACCACATAAACTCTTTTTAGTTTCTTGTGAAGCCACACATTACACCTCCGTGTCTCCCTCACATGCTGCAGGCTGCATAAATATGTACAGTCTACATCCTCCCAGCACGCCTTTTATATCCCTGCTGGAATACATACAATCACTCTGTTCATACAGTTTTCCTAGAATTCCCATGTATTCTTTTTCTTTTTTGCTTTGCAGTGGAACACGATAAGGAGTTCCTACCAGTACGGCGGCATCACCGAGAGTTCAGATTCGACCTATCGCGGATCCCGGAGGGCGAGGCGGTCACTGCTGCGGAGTTTCGTATATATAAAGACTTCATCCACGAACGCTTTGATAACGAGACCTTCCGCATCAGCGTCTACCAGGTGTTGGAGGAACACACTGACAGGTGGGAACGGGTTTATGGTTGTTTGTTTGTTTGTCAGTAATGTATGTTACAATATAATTAACCAAAAAAATCTAATTTTTTCATGTTTCTAAGTAATTACTCTATCTGGTATAGTCTTGAAATGATCAGGGGATTGGCTCTTACTGGTTTGTATCCAAATGTTTGCCAAAATATTGAAATTCCCATCAGCCTCAACTGTGTAGTGATAATTAGAAAATGTTACAGTAGCATGCTAACACTTTATGTTGACTTCATGTAAGAATTGACTTTGTGAGCAGGTTTGCATCATGATGTTAGCATTTAGCTTTAAACACTGCTTTGCCTCACAAGGCTTTAGTGTGGCTGACTTTACTCTTAATGTAAAGTTATATATCAAGAGAAAATGTTTTTTTTTGCTCATTCTGTTTTATTAATTGTGAGTAATTGCTGCATTTTGTTTGCGTCATGTTATCGGCCCTTTAAAAAAGCACAGGTTTTGCACTAACGAGTGTCCCAGAGAGCCATTAGAGTGTAGCAGCATGCACAATACTCATCATCTGAAAAGCTCGATATATTATTTGAACATAAGCACATATTGCAGCCCTTTCTTGGAAGCTTCTCCAAACAGAACAGGTCTTAGCCCCACCATCATCACGAGGCTAATCTGGGCCGTCCAGAAGGTGTATGTAACTCGGGAATGGCCCATGTCCTGCTCTCCTCGACCCCTCCTAAAGGTTTCTGTTGTCCAGAGGGAACAACACAGTCATTTATTCCTTTGCCAGAGACGGGCCTGGGTACATGAATGAACCAGAGCTCTCTGACACACTATCTGCCCAGTCAGAAAATAGGTCGGGATACATGAATGGCCACATGAAGAACAAGGGATTTTAGTCTCTGATGGTGAAAGAGTAGAAAATCCAGAGTTCAGTGTTGGACAATAGGATTGGCTTGGATATGCACTATTTCACTCACTACTTTTCACACAGTTTGTTCCTCTTTCGCAGCTGTGTTTCTCTCCCTCTCTGTCTCTCTCTGTCTCTCTCTCTCTCTCTCTCTCTCTCTCTCTCTGTTTGGCTTTCTGGCTCTCCCACAAATTCCAGCCAGTGATGGACTGTGTGTACTGTATGAAAGGACCGGTCATTTATAAAGCCATTATTGTCAATTAAGAAAATGAAGTGTTCCCCTGGGCCTCACCATCTGGAGCCCTCCCCTCCTCCCTCCCTCCCTCAGCACTGCTTTCCTGCTCCATCTCTCTGTCTTTGTTTCACTCCGTCACACTCCTCCGACTCCCTCTCTCCACTCCATTACTTTGCTTTGCGCTTCGGTCACTTAGCTTTAAACTCTGTCACATGGCTCCAAACCTATCTTTTGTAATTGTGCATGTAATCCCTGTTGACTTTTTGTTTGTGTCTGACTTTAAATGTCAACTTTTGCTGTCTTCCTCGTCCTCTCCAGGGAGTCAGACTTGTTTCTGCTGGACTCTCGGGTGATCTGGGCAGCAGAGGAGGGCTGGCTGGTGTTTGACGTGACAGCCACTAGTAACCACTGGGTCCTGAACCCCGGCAGGAACCTGGGTCTGCAGCTTGCCCTGGAGACCAAAAATGGTAAGTGTCGGTCAGATCAGTGGAACACAGGTGTCCATGTTATTGTATTGGGGTTACTTTAAACTGCACAGGTGCACATATAGGTACAGAATTGAAGTACAAATTAAAGTAGTCAATTCACTTAAAATAGCTACCAGTCATCCACTAGATCTTTAAATGTACTCAGAGTAGAGATTCCTTGAGCTAAACTTGATTTTAAGCACAAACATTGCAAAGTAAGGTAAAAGTAATCAGAAATGAAACGTCTCTACTTTAAATTTTAATTTTCATTTGTCTTTGGTGTTGGCCCAGAGCAATTTGTATTCGGTTGTAAAACATGTGTACCTTACAAACGCCATTAAAAAGTCTACGACCTAGCTTATTAACGTCTGTGGCCTGGCTCCTTAACCACTATGTTACACCATATTTTGACTCCAGATCTCCTGAGATATTTCTTCTGTGTCCAGCCTCTTGTTTGCACTTGGGTCCTCGTTGCATTCTGACAAAATCATATTAATACATCCTCATTATGACCTATTAGTAATGTTGGTAGGCTCATTTAGAGGCTGTTTTATCTTCATTGTTAACTCAAAAAAAATAAAGCAATGGCTCTTTTGTCATTAAAGTTGGCCGATCCCAGGCATAGAAAACATAATAACAACAACAGAAGTAAATGTAATTAGTTGGCTCAATTAGTTGATCTAATTAACAGATCTGTAAACGTTTCTCTACAAAGAATCATACTAAAGCATCTCTTTAAATCGTGTAAAAATCAACCAATTAATCGACTAACGTGCAACAACTTTACTCAAATAAGATCATTTTAAACCTTTGGTACATTTTCCACCGGGCAACGCTGAATAGATCCACATGAACTGTGCGTCACTATAATCAGGAGTTGATATTGTCGGATGTCGAACAAACATCTAAATTATGATACAACATCCGCTGACATCATGGCTGTTCTCCTAAAGGCCAAGAATCAGTTGATTCATTCTTTGTGTGTACACAGCAAAGATAAATCAAACCTGCTCCTCATCACTCACCATCAGTCATTCATCCCCGTCTTCATCCGTCATGCCCTCAGCATCATTAGCAGGCATGCAGAAAATACACTGGGTTATCCTCAGATAACATCTCAGCAGGAGTTTGTCATCACAAGGCTTGGATGTTAGTCAGAGGAAAACTTTATCAACAAACAGTGTGAAATACAAGAGTGTGTTTGAGAATATTATCTCCCACAGGATGGCAGGATGTTACATGTTAGCTGAGGAAAACAGACACTGTACTGCTTTTATGTTGTGGGAGGGGAGTGCTGGAGAGGCCGTATCCACGAGCGTGTTTGTGTATGAAGGGTTATGGGTGAGCATGCACAGACAGGCACACGGGACATCCCGTCGCCAGCGGCGACCAGAAGCCTTGATTTACCACATAACGGCGATCAGACACACATTCTTCTACGTGCGAAGTAGATAGACACTGCTGCGCAGCACATGCACGAGCATGCACAAACACACCCACACAAACACGCACTCCAACACGGGCAGAAAGCCTTTGATGTTCAGTGCTACGTTTGTTCTTGGCATTTCAGAGGTGGAGAAGGGATGAGAAAAAGGGAAAGGAATTCACAGAGGGAAATCTCATTTGTAAAACAGGCAAAAGTGGTTGCAGTGAGCAAGAAGAGACCACACACATGCAAAATAAACACCAAACAAAGACTCACCAAGTGAGCACACATTTATTTGATTTCTAAAGCATTTCTTTTCTCTTCTGCATCACCTTATGAACAAAATCTGGATTCGTGTGATTGCAACACCTGTTGAACTGTTCTCTCTGTCTCCCCCTGCAGGAGAGAGCATCAATCCTCGCGTGGCCGGGCTGATTGGTCGCAGTGGGCCTCAGAATAAACAGCCCTTCATGGTGGCCTTCTTCAAAGCCACTGAGGTGCACCTGCGAAGCATCCGCTCAGCGCAAGGGGGGGCCAAACAGCGCAACCCCAACCGCTCTAAAGGGACAAAGAGCCAAGAGGCACTGAGAGTGGCCAATGTTGCAGGTAAACACACACTCAGTCTGCTGTTGTGCTGAGCTGACCCCTGGTTTGTTGGCTGTGTGAGGAATCCAGATGACTGATCGGCCCATATCAGAAACTGATATAGTGTGTACTCATTGGTATGCAAACACAAGTGTCCACAAATATACAGTCTACCCGGGACCAACAAAAGTATGCCATTGGAAGTGATGTGATCCTTGCACGACAAAACATGTGATGCATACTCGGGGCCTTTGTTTTAGAGGTGTGAGAGGGCTGTGTTTATGTGAAGCGCTGAAACATTAGACTGTAATGCCTGAGCTTCAAATATCCCTCTGCTGTCTTTGTTTATTTACACAAGCATTACAGAGCAGTCGGGGCCAAGTTCCCTGCATGGAGGTAAGGCAGTGCAGGCTTTTATGGCAGAACACATCTGCGGTGTGCTGTGGGGCAACCGGGGCCGCAACACATGGGCCAAATGGGCCTGTTTGGAACTTTGGATACCAGCGGTCTTTAACTGGATGATGAGAACCAGTCGCTCATGATCATTTCCAATGTGAACCACTCTCAGGAACTAATGTACCACAGAGCCCCAGAGGTCACCAGAGGAAGCGAGAGAGATACGATTAGATAGAAAACAGACGGTTGTTTTTTTTAACACGTGGATGGGACGAAGGGAGAAAGAAATGTTGAAATGAGTGAAGAGAACGGGGAGAGAAGGAGTTATGAAAAAAGGGGCGAGTCTACTCTGTGCACACATCTGTTTCATCCAGTGGAAACTCAAAGCCCAGCAGAGTGACCTCTGAGCAGGGTGGCCCATTCATTTGAAACAATTACCAAACTACTGCTGTATCTGGAGGTGATTTCCTTCATCCATTGTTTAAATGTTAATGTTTTGTATGAGGGTACTGGTGTGTTTAGGCCTGTTCTTTATCATCTCTTGTCTAATTTGTGCCTGACTACAGTAAATAGTTACTCTTGTAGCTGAACGGGATAATAGCACATGTGTTGAAGTAAAATCTGTCTCTGTCCGTCTGTGTTCTTCCCCAGAAAACAGCAGTACTGATCAGAAGCAGGCGTGTAAGAAGCACGAGCTCTACGTCAGTTTCAGAGACTTGGGGTGGCAGGTACGTAAAGCATTCTCCTCTCAGGTAGCCCAAAATGACTTGGCCCAACAGAAGCCTCAGTAAGACAACTCCTGGTTACAGATCTCGTCCCAAAATCCTGATTAATGGTACTCTAGAATCATCCATTATCTGTAACCGCTTATCCTGTTCAGGGTCGCTGGGGGGGCTGGAGGCGATCCCAGATGACATCTGGTTTTCTTTGTCTTCGATGAGACTAAATTAAATTTCTCTGGGTTTTGGACTTTTGGTCAAGGAAAACAAGCCATTTAAATATTTCTGCTCAATAGTTGTGGGGAGTTTTTCACAATTTATGGACCATCAATTGACAAAAAAATGTGCAGATTAAAAGCTGGTGAAAATATTACTTAGTTTCTCGAAAGAAATCCAAAAACCATCATGAATAAATGGTTTATATTTAGAAATAGTTATTTTACAAGTTACTGATTATGTCTACTAATTATTAAATGCTATTCTTTGTTATTTAATAGGTTAATTGTTGCACACATTAAAGCATTTTATATACAACACAATACATATATTTTTCATCCTTAAAGACATTTTCAAACCATCTATAATTATAATTTGGATGCTATTACAAAGTTGCAACAAATGCTAATTATCTTGAATGATTAATAAAATTGTTTAAAGCATCAAGTAACTTTATTTGGCGTCTTTTAATCATTACATTGTTGTTGGTGAGCTATAAAGGATGAATAGATTATGTAAATTATGAATTTGATGCATTTTTTTCATGCATTCTTTTTTAATTCAGGTTTTATCTAAACTTTTTTTGGAACACGGGTTGTAAATTACTCTCTGTCTCCCTCCCCGCTCTCAGGACTGGATCATCGCTCCAGAGGGATATGCGGCGTACTATTGTGAGGGAGAGTGTGCCTTCCCGCTGAACTCCTACATGAACGCCACAAACCATGCCATTGTGCAAACCCTTGTGAGTAACCATGAAAGCGGGGAACAAAAACCCAGCAGTCATGTTAAGAGTCTAATCATCTCATCAACTGTCAAGTCAATGTAGCCGCTGCTGGAAGTGCTGTATTTAATGATCCAAAGCAGTCGCAGATTGTATTTCTCCAGCGATTTAACACAGGATGAGGTATAAACATTTTATACTGTTTTCCTTCAGTATTGATACATCCTTTTTTACCATTTGTTAATATTTATTCGTCTTGTGATTAAGGAAAAAGCCACAAGAGTTCAAAGTACAGAGGGCAGTTCTAAAATCACTGTAACCCACAGCTTCATGTGGATTATTGATTATAGTGACTACACTATACCTGGCAATGTTTCATAAAATAAACACAGCAACAAAAAGATAATTTACTGACATGTAGACAAAAATTTAGTTCTTTTGTGACATTTAGTAGAACGGTTGCATGCAATAAGTGCAGTCAAGCAGCTGACAATGATCACTGTTGTACCTAATGTTAGGATGAAGACAAAACAGATTCTCTCCATGTTGCAGTTACTCTATGACCACGTGTGTATTTAGCTCATTAGCTGTTGTCATTTTCCATCGATTTAAACAGTTACAGTGTTTCCTGCTTACTTGCGACAAAAACTATATCACTAGTCGTGTTTCCATCAACAAACTTCTATGCGCAGTTTTTAAGATTCGCATGAGAAAAGTTTGATGGAAACACGCCATCTCTTCGATAAAACTTTTGAAAATGGGCATAAAAGTTTTTACGCTCGTAAACCATTTTTTGAATGAGTTCTGACAAAGCGAGCATTTAACTCACATAAGGGATCAGCTGTTTCTACTCTGCTGGTAAAGACGAGCTGACACAAAATAACGATTATAAGTTGCCCTGTTTAAAAAACCCCAAACTCAGGTCATGTTATGTTTAAGGTGTGATGTTCAGATGTTTAACTGTGGTTGGTCAGCTCATGTAGGAGCGCCCCCCCCCTGCTGGTTCTGTAGCACAACTGACGGCACTCGGTCAGAAAGGTGTGTGCTCCGGTGAGACGGCAGAGTGAAAGATCAGCGGTTCATTAACGTTGCGGTTAGGGGTCTGTGCGTGGATGTAAAGAATCAACATGACCACATAAACCACCTGAAATAACCATCACCTGCCTCTTCATTTGGACCCTCTGGAGGTTAATGGGCCTTAAGTAGGAGCTCTGGCCAGCACCCGGTGTGAACTCTGGGATAGTCTAACGCCAGCTACAGCCTGGTCCCAGTGTCTTCACTACATACCCGAATCACATTCCTGAAGACTTCTCTCCATTTTCTGTTGTGGGCGGCCACAGTTGTCCGATCGGCAGTCTATTTTTTGTTGTTGTTGTTATTTCAATTTCGCACAATCTCTTCTTCTTCTTCTTCTACTGTTTTCTCTCTCAAGCAATCTCTAAAAAAAACGTTTACTGACGGATCAGCAATACACTACACCACCATCTTCTGACCAAAGAATGTTAATGCAGCTTTGTTTATTTGCTCAAAAGCAGTCGATGGAAACATCCCGATGTTGCATTTTCGTGAAGGCAGCATTTCAAATTTTTTCTTCAAAATGTGAACATGGCTACGGAGGCTCGACAACCTAGCTATCCTAAAAGTGAGCATCATGGACTACAAATCAAGCAATCAAGCTAGTTCAATTAACATAATTAATTTACCATAAATCGCTTTGGACGGAGATAACAGCCTCACCTGCTGGGTTAGGCAGCAGCAACAACAGCTTTTTCTCCGACAAAGTGACACAATACAGCAGCTTCTATGAATGCTCAAACATGAACCCTTGTAGTCGGCTCTCTTTGCTTCTTTCGCTGATTTCTGAAGTGGTGATGCAGTCAAAGCCAGGTGTTGATAAAGTATTTCAACATGGCTCACCTCCTGCTAATCAAGGACTGGAACGATCTGCTTTATACTGATGATTTTGACATTTGAACCCCCCCCCTCCCACACTTCCCAGGTTCATTTTATCAACCCGGAGACGGTCCCTAAGCCTTGCTGCGCCCCCACGCAGCTCCACGCCATCTCAGTGCTCTACTTCGACGACAGCTCCAACGTCATCCTCAAGAAATACCGCAACATGGTGGTCAGAGCCTGCGGCTGCCACTAGACTGTCCGCTTCCTCACACACACACACACACACACGAGTAGAAAGGGCTTCTTCTTCTTCTTGCTGTCAGGCACCGTTTGAATCAGTGAGAATGGATTACAAACTAAAGTACGTGCATTTTATGAACAATCTCCTGAGGGGAAAATTCTGTCGTTACATTTTTTACGGTAGTCCTGCAGTAAAAAAAACAATGTTGTGTGGCTGAAAAGGAATTTCAATCAATTTTAGAGTTCTCGCCACAAGCGCACACCCACGGACAAACAAACACGCACACACACACTCACGTTTGTGCTTTCTACTGTGTATACAAGACATTAAAAGCAGTGATTGTACTGTATATTCATTCACAGTCAACAATCTTTTGTTTATTTCAATAATTGTTATTGTAGTTGATTCTTTTACTGTAGATTTTATTATATATATATTTTTATGACTGAGAGACCCGGATGGATGTTCTGAATTTCTTCTATGTACAATACTGTGTAAATATTTTTTTTTTTTCAAACAAAGCAAAAAGTGTATTTATTTCCTAGAATGTCACTTGGGTTTGTGTTTTTCTCCTGTATGTAATGCTGCCTTCATGTCTTTCTTCCACACAACAGTACACACAAACTCTGAGGAAATGAAAAGAAGTTGACAGAAAACTACTTTGACGCGAGCGTTGAGTTCAGCCTCGATGCGCCTCTCTCTGCCTCACGTGTACGTGTTCGGTGTACGCCGACGGCAGGAGGCAATTTATGACAACGTAGACCTGTTTAAATGTCTACATATTTCATCAGTCCAAGCCATTCCATATACCTGACGCACATTTTTATAGCAACAATCAGCTGAACTGTCAGAGAGAAGCAGAGCGGGAGCTTTGCGCGAAGCTCCTTGTTCTGTGTGCTAGACATTTTCAGGTTTCTATTCCTCTGCTGTAATACAATCTGTCATATTTAAAAGGTCTATTTATTGAGAGCTGGCTAAGATGTTCTACAGTGTGCTCCGATGTCTCAACCATGTTTTACTGCTGAACTGGTACAACAATAAACTGGGAGAAAAGCAACAAATCCCCTTTGAGCTGTGTTGTTTATTCTGGATGTGAAGGCAGAATCTAGTTGACGTGCTGGTGCTGCACTTTCTCAACACGTTCCCGCACAAATATTTGCTTGGATTGTAGCTACATCCTCTACCTGCTGACCTGAGATCTGTCTGAAGAGTGTTTCAGTGTTCAGAGGCAAACGGAAAACTTTTCTGTTTTCTCAGCTTAATGTTTAGGTTTGCGTTGTGGTTTTGTGCATGCGAGGGGGATGTGGGCTTTTTGTCTGTAGGCGGGTGGGTGTATGCACATCCATCTTAATCTAAAACACTGGTTCTGTATTTCATGTCTACTCTAAAAACCATTTATTCATTTAAATTATTTTTTACTATTGACAGAGAATTAAAAAACATTTTAGGGTGCTAAGTGCAATCAAATCTATCCAATTTATCTTTTAAATCATTTTTAATTGTTGACATTGTTTTCAGAATTGAACAGGTCAAGAAGAGCTGCATGTGTTTGTATCCTCCTCTGTACATTATGTTAATGTTGTTTATTGCTTTGCATATTCTGCCTCTATTGCACAATTGCAAAACATATCCGTGTGTGTGTGACAATAGGCAGCAGCGCAGGTTTACACTGCCCTCTGCTGGAGGAAACTATACAGTGTTTTCTGTCTTCACAGTCACATGAGTCCCTTTTTAAGATCATTCTTACAGGGCTGAACTTTGAATGTGTGTTGTCTGCATGTTGAGTATCATTATCTTATCTGAACAAGTGAATACATCTCTAGTCAGCAGTGTGGAGCCTGTGAGGAGGGGGAGGAGGAGTCAATGAGAAAAAATAACTCACACCCACATGCTTTCATTTTCACATGAACGTTTCGGTATGATTGTATAGCTCTCGGTTTGTGTGTGTTCGCGCGCGCGCTGCATTCTGCTCTGTGTGATTAACGCTTACTGGTGGTGTCCTTTTGCCCACACGCTGACTCCTGTGGGTGGAAATGAAAAAAAAAAAAAATCCGTTTCCCAATTTAAGAAAAAAAACCTTTATTTTATTTATTAGTTTTGTGGACTATGACTGAAACTTTAACTGCCTTTGTCTTGCATGTTTCTGAGGCTGAGTTTTGTGATTAGTGTCATATAACAGTCTAAAGGCTGAGGCCACACTGTGACACACTGAATTGTTTTCACGTAAAGGCTTTGTTGCATTGATCCGGTGACCTGCTCTTGCGCCCCCTCCCTCCGCTGTTCACCTTACTTGGAAATGATTAAACTTAACTTTCACAGCAGCTCAGTAAGCGGGAGGAAAGCGAAAGTATCAAATGAGCTCAAAGCTTTCGCTTTCGCTTCCAAGAGTGCTCTTAATTTTAGTAACGACTTCTGCATTTAAGTTTAGGGTCATTTTGTCTCCAACTTTTATTTCGCAAACTGCATTTTATTATTAGGCAAAATCATCAAGATTAATCTCATTCTAGTTCGTAATAAAATACAGCAATGCAGCATTTTTTTTCGCTTTTAAGGTAACGCGATTGTAGTGCGCTCGAGCCACTTTGCACATGCATCTGTGACATTTGAAAGTGGAGTTTTGTTGCTGTAGGACACAGTCTGTGTTGAAGATGGAGACTAAGATGCACATGAAAGAGTGGCTGATGGCTCAGATAGAGAGTGGGAAATATGAAGGACTGTGCTGGGAAGATGAGGACAAAACGATGTTCAGGATTCCGTGGAAACACGCAGCCAAGAAGGACTACAAACAGACGGAAGACGCTGCGCTCTTTAAGGTCGGTACCGTCTCATATTATAAATCATAGCATGTGGAAGTTATGTTCAAATACTGTTTGTTTGCATGACCTGATTCTATTATACAAAAATCCAGGAACAATTAAATCGATACCATTTCTGCTTAATTTTATTATTATATTATGAGTATTAGAAATAGAATAATTATTTATTTAAGGCCGAGAATAGACCATAATTTGAGCGATTAAACAATAAAACCTTTGCGCAATGTGCTACTTTTAACTCTTATTTTCAGAAAGAAGGTTTTAAAATCACAGAGTAAGTTAAATGTAATAAAATCGAGCCTGCTTCTCTGATCAGGAAACTCAGAAAACTTTGACTGTATATTTAATAATAATAATAATAATATAAGAATAATTAAACGGTATATCCCATTAAAATGGATCATTATTATTTTTAATACTTTAAGTCTGAATTAGTTGAATTGTGGGTAAGTGGAGAAATTTGGAATCACGTGTTTATGTGCTGTAGGAGTTTAGAGAAACTGTCCATTTTTCTTTCTTTTTTTTAATTTTAAGAAGTTAACTCTTCCTTTTAATGCTCTGTTGCAATGCTGTGTTGCGTAACAGATTGCATACCAGAATAATGCATTATGTTAAATTTAAAGGAAAAAAGTCTGTCAAAAGAATTTTTTGGCACTTTAATAGATTTAGTGTCACTTTTAAAGATAGCAAATAACAACACAATGTATATAATACAAGTACTTTTTTTATTTCAATTATGTATTTATGTATTTATGCATATCCATCTGACGTTTCCCTCTTCATATGCAGGCCTGGGCTGTATATAAGGGCAAGTACAGGGAGGGCAGGGACAAAGCTGACCCCACCATGTGGAAGACTCGTCTCCGCTGTGCACTCAACAAGAGCACAGACTTCCAGGAGGTCCCTGAACGCAACCAGCTGGACATCACCGAACCCTATAAAGTCTATCTTATTCAGCACAACAATATGCCGGCCAGGCCAACAGGTGACATGCAGACAACTGCTCATTTTCTTTTCATATCATCGTATCCATTATATCTGAGCTGTTGAGCTGCGGTGATCTTTTTATACTCATTGAAAAAATGCACAACAATAAGAAAGAAATCTGTAAATCAAAGCAAACAAATCTAAAAAATTAATTTTTGTATTAAATTGCCTTCTCCTCAGAGTCTCACCAGACAAAAGATCAAGTGATCATCCAGGCCAAGAGGTCTACAAGGAGCCCCGTATTTCTGGACAAACAGGTGGGTTAAAAACATAGAGCCAATAAGCTACGTTTCTCATAAATACAACTCCCTTTTTCTGTTTTTTTATTTTAGTTTTTCATTTTTCTTTGCAATTAGTTTAATTTGAAGTTTTAGAAACAGTTAGAAATCATTGGTGAAAATCTGATTGTGATGGCATTAGTAAAAATAAATAAATAAAGACAATATCAACATCTGGGTGAGGGGCTGAAATCAGTTTACTGATCTGATCTTATTAAAAAAATATATGGTAATTTACAAAAAATCTTAGCTCTCAACTTCATGATGTTTTTACATAATTTTGTTTTCTGTTTTTGTAGCTTCATTGTCAAAAGGAATCATTCAACCCAACGAAAGAAGCAGTAACACCACTGACAGGTAAGTGTTACACACACACACACACACAGGCTGTTTCAACAGAATATTTACAGAGGATCCAAAGCAGATATTCCTGTGGGCATAGTATTGCTTTGGCCTGGAATTCGAATCCCATTTTTGCAACCTAAATGGAACCTGATCGCATTTGTCCATTTACTTTATACGCATATGTGGCTGTTTAAATGGGTTTCTAAATGGACCAGGGTCAGCTACAAGATTGCTCCTCTGACATTTCCCCCAGTAAAATGTGGTACACTAACAGCAGCTGTGGCATAGCTGCAAACTCATTTATGGTGTTGTTTTTGATTGGGAACCTTTTGAGAACTGACAGATTAATTCATAAGCTGGGCGTAAAGTAGTTTTTGGTGCCTCACCTGCTGTTTGTGTTCCATAGTGGTCTAATCGCTGGCTGTTGGCTTCAGAGTATCTGTGGATTAGAATTTGACATAGGGACATGGGTCTTGTCACCGAAATAAAAACTACTACTTTGTGATCAGGAGTTTGTTGTGACCAAAGCAGACCCTGTTTTTTCCAGTACGGATGCCTAGATGTAGTTGGCGACGATCCAATCATGAGTTGTTTGGGAATATTAGCTTTAAGAACCCCACTTGTATTCCACCTTTTCCCAATCTTT
The DNA here is from genome assembly GCA_903364295.1 of Serranus cabrilla. Taxonomy (NCBI): domain Eukaryota; kingdom Metazoa; phylum Chordata; class Actinopteri; order Perciformes; family Serranidae; genus Serranus; species Serranus cabrilla. The sequence goes on from CAFUXE010000677.1 coordinate 650,751, forward strand.
GGCTCACATGAGAGGACGTACTTGGGGGCGTATATGGATCAAAATAAATTCATTATCTTTAAGGCTTATCTGAACTCGGTCTCAGGGGGTTTGACCATCACCATGCTATTGCAGGGCAGATATATGGATCCAATTAACAAATACATCTGGTTTGTAGAAATAGGACCCACATGCTGCCCCACACTGGTCCACATCTACATGTTGGGATGAATTTCTGCTTGTGAACTTAAATTTTAAAAACAACAAAAATCTGATTGTGCAGCTTCTTTTTGATGTCCCTTCCTGTACTGAGAAAGCACTGATTGATAATATCTCTATTCTGTTTCAGACGATCTGATGAGAGAGCATATGTATTGTGAGCTCACAGGAAAAAAACCTTTAAATCAGAGCCCTGCTCCGACAACCTTCGTCAGCCCTACACTTACTATATCAGGTGAGTTTATGGGATTATGCACAGAAAAAAACAACAACTTCACAAGTCACTGGCTTTGCACTGAGTGACCCTGAGTTGCATTTTGTGTGTACAGACCTTCGTATGCAGGTGATGTTGTTGTATCATGGCCAGAGGGTGCTGAAAGAGACCACCAGGAGCCCAGATGGGTGCTTCATCCTGCAGGGCCGGGTCCCTGTGGGAAATGAACGGATCTACGGGCCCTGCACTGCCCAGCAGCTCTCCTTCCCTTCCCCGGGCTCCGTATCTCTGCCGTCAAGCATGGTTGAAGCAATGAACCGGCTCCTTTGTCATCTGGAGAAAGGCGTGCTATTATGGGTGGCCCCAGATGGGGTTTTCATCAAGCGGTTCTGCCAGGGCAGGGTGTACTGGAGCGGTCCCTTGGCCCAACACAGTGACCGGCCCAACAAACTCGAGCGTGAAAAGACCTTCAAACTGCTTGATATACCCACATTTCTCAATGGTAAGGCGAGCATACTTAAACTCTTTTTTTTATGCAGTGACAACCACTAAAAAGCAGTTAGTCATATAAATCTAGTAAGAACAGAATATGATTTATTCACAGAGAGACAGACTGTTTGGGACACTCACGTTATTGCTATATGCAAAGAGGCAATATGTCTGTATTTTCACAATATTCCAATATGAAATGTTTGTGTACAGAGCTGCAGAGCTGTTTACAGGGGAAAGGACCTACACCTTCTTATGAGATCGAGCTCTGCTTTGGAGAGGAGTATCCAGACCCCAACGTGCCTAAAACAAAGAAGCTAATCATGGTGCAGGTGGGTGGAAAATTATCCAACAACTGTTTCTTTTATTTTCTTCCTAAGGTCATCCTCTATCACCCTGAATGCATAGCTGTAGATTTAGTTTTACAATGTCATATTTCATTTAAAATGTGTCATCTAAATCAGAATGCAGTGTATAAAAGCTTAATTTTCACGTGTTTGCCTTCAGAATGTCAGAATGTCTGTTTTATCACATTAGAGCTTTAACCTTCTGAGCCCAAATTGGTAATTTCATGGATACAGATTCCTGTGTGAAATTATAATTACACTTTTGTGGATTTAGCACCCTGAACAAAGAGTGTTTTGTACATTCATATAAACCAAAAATATCTTTTCATTCAGTTAAAGCTACTCACCACCAGTGTTAGTATGGTTACTTCATTTGAGGCTTATATTTAATGCCAAAAACATAACGTATACAGTGTTTGTGGCAGCTGCAGTGCATATGCACAAATTATTGCACTTTTAGAAAATAATGTGTTTATGGGAAATGCAATCCTCATATGAATTTAGGAGTAAATACAAGACAAAACAAACCAGAAGGACACCCAGAGACCACTGACCTTCACCAAGGTATCTCAAATGAATAATGAATCTGAAAAGTTATTTTGTGTATCCATCCTGGTGATTTGAATGTGCTCTGAAATTTAATTTCCTTCCACCAAGTCTCATAGAAATTGGGCCGGTAACTTTCCATAATTCTACTGACAAACGGATACAAAACAAACTGAAAACATAAGGTCTTAGGGAATAAAATGAAACCTTGAAGGTAGCTTTTTGTGAAGACATTAAATGTATTCAGAACACAAACAATATAAACTGTAACAGAAAACCGATTCTTATATTTTGGATTTTAAATATGTTATATCATATATATATATATATATATATATATATTAATATAAATTAATGTACATATGTATTCTTTTACTCCCCAACCCTGTTTAACACTCAAACTAGAGTGATGTGAACAGTTTGATTTGCTGTTTGATGCATCATGGACTTTTTTTTTTACGACACATTCACAATTCAACATGAACAGTATGTTCAACAATCCAGGCAGAACCTTACAACTCCTGCGTGTTCACTTCCTGTCAGACGATGCAGTATTTTCACACACCAGTAGAGGTCCTCATACTCCTGCTGATTGTGTCCTACACTGTGTGCTGTTGGCCAGGTGGTGCCCTTGTTTGCAGTGGAGCTGCTGCAGAGGTTCAACTTGGGAGAGATTGAGGAGAAGCGGCCGATTCTCATCTCCGGCACAGAGGGAGAGAAGATGTAGGAGGACCGGGAGCGCCACTCTGCAACAGGGTAACCATGAACAATATACAAGAGGAAGCTTCACTCGTTTCCTTTTAACGTCATGAAGAGAAGAGCGAACAATACAGAGCATCGTCAGTGGAAATGTATACATGATGACAAGTGCATTGTAAACCTATTTTGACCTCATATTGATTTCCTTTCTGCAGCTAGAGACTGGCAAGAGTAATCAGCTGATTAAAGCATTGTGTTTATTAAACTTAGTGCTGATAACTAACTTTAAACGCAAATAATTGCTACTTTATCGTGAACCTCATATTAAGCATCTATCATAAAAGATAATTTAAGTGCATAGATCTTGCAGAGAATAAATTCACACTTGTAGTTAAATCTATAAAGCTTTTTTTCCTTTATTTCTAGCGAACATCATATAACAGATTCACAATTTTTAAAAATATACATTTTTGTAGCTATAACATTTAAAAAGAAAAATCAACAGGTAAGGTTTTCTTTTTGAAAATAAAATTTAAAAAAACAAACACAAAAACTAAAGTGAGAGAGTGTGCTGAATCAGAGGAGATACCCGTATCTGAGTTTAAAATACTTTCATCATTTTCCCTGCCTTCAAACAAATACAGTACGTAAAAAATGAGATGGGAACAGAAGCGTACAGTACACAGGGGTCAAGAGTATTCACAAAGCATCATGTTCCAACGTGTTATTAGCACCATTACTCTTCAGCCATACTGCACTTTTTACTCTTTCCATCATTCAGTTTTTAATGGAAAAACACCATGAGTGTCGAGGCGATGTGGCACAGACCTGTCTGTGTGGGTGGGATTGTCTGTTACGCAGTTTCATTAGTGTTCTCCCTTTCTCAGAGATAATGTTAAGAACATATTGGAGGGTAATGCCTTGACGAACAATCAATCGTTTGAAATGACTCCCAGTGATGAGAATAAAAAAGGCGAAGAGTTGCTCATACATTCACCTTGCCTGCCCAGGCCGACATGTCGGCATCGGCTCAGAAGCAAGACAATTAAAAAAAACGAAAATGCATTGCGAAATTGACAGAGAGATTGCATTAAATCTGTTTAGCATATTTACTGTATATAACATTTGTAATGTAATATATATAGTCAACTTTTGTTCATATATGTCTGCACTTCTTCAATAGCGTTTACTTTTATAACACTGATTGAAAATTGATACCCTGCAGAAAACACTGTCAGTAAGTAGGTGTGTGGGACAACCATTACAAAAACAGAGTGAACACAGACAAGTGCTTGATTGTCTCACTAAATGTCTTCAGTGTGTCTGTAAGGAGCCATCCGGGGATCCTTCAGCTGCTGCTCCTTCCAGGGCTGTGCTAAGTAAGGTTGAGGGAAGGAAGGAAGAGGAAAGGAAAGGAAAGGAAAGGAAAGGAAAGGAAAGGAAAGGAAAGGAAAGGAAAAGAAAGGAAAGGAAAGGAAAGGAGAGGAAAGGCAAGGAAAGGAAAGGAGGGTGCAACAAGGGCCAGACTAGGGTGGGTTAAGTTAATATTTTGGGCAGCAGTGTGGACACCCGTAAAATGCGTTTTCTATTGTTTTGTTTTTTTTGTTCCTTCCCTGCAACCCTACCTTGAGGTCTCTCCATTGTTTGTCTTGGTGGGTGCAACAGAGACAAGGAGGGTGTGTATGTGCTTATGTGTGTGTGTAAATATGCACGTATACATATGCATTTCCAAGTTTCTACTGCCACTTCATTAGCTTTGAGCCATGAGGTAAATCCAGGAGGCTTTCATCAGTTCCGGTGGAGGGAAGGGTATCCGGGGCAGACCAGCGCCGCTTGCGTGGACGCGGCTGCTCCTGAGCGGGAGGCTCTGCCGCTGGAGCGCGTGGAGGGGCCGGCGCGGGAGGAGGTGGGTGGTGAGGAAGAGGGGGAGGAGGAGGTGGAGGTGGCATCTCCTCCCTGTGCGAGCTGCTGGACTCTCCTGTAGCCCTGGAGGGGAGTTGCGTGCGGTGGGCCCGGGAGCCGGTACGCGCGTGTGTCCGGTGGGTTTGGGTGGGAGTGGGGGTGAGAGCCAGGCAGACATCGCCCTCCATGAGCTGGCGGCAGGGGAGGCCATACAGCTGCGTGGTTCTCTGGGGGCAGCAAGAAGACCAGCCTCGGTCCTGCACAAAGAACGGATACTCCACCAAGACCTTCAGTAACTCCTACACAAAACCACAACAGCGTTATACACTTAATCACGAGCTCTTATGTCTCATGTCTGTCACTTATTACCACAATCTGACGTTGGTGTGTATTAACATGTGTTGATATATTTTCACCTAAGAACAGCCTGTGCAGAACTGTGACTCTCTGATCTGAATTAACACTCTTATGTCATGCAATTATTCATTAAAGTCCCCCTCCAGACACGTTTTTGAAGTTGGTAAAAATACTCTGCTATGATTCATTTTTGTTTAACATGTTTTTTCCAACATAAAAGTAAAAAAATTACCAACTTTTAAATCTATTCATTGCCCTGAATGAGAAATTCTAGACCAGCAGCTGCTTGTGCTGTTGACTCTGCAGCTCATAGTCTGCAGACATCAAAATAGGAAAAGTGGAGTGGAAGGGGACTTTAAATAATTCCAGATCATGCTGTCATGTAGATGTGTGCTACTCAAATGTAAGCTGAAGCATATATCTAAAGAGAGGCTGACCTGAGTGTTGCGGTCTGTGAGGTGGACCTGCAGGTGGCTGAAGCCCTGTGAACTGCTGGGGGAAATCAGCAGCACAGTGCAGGTGCTGAGGTGGAACTCTGGGGAGGTGTCTGCGCTCCTCAGGAAGTCCTCGGTTCGCAGCTCCTCCACCCGTTTCAACCGCCCGCTGGCCAACTCAATCAGAGAACCCTTGGTAAAGTGAGGTAGGAGCGCAGGGGGAGATGGCTGCAGGGCCGGGGGTGAAGTGTGAATATGAGAAGGAGATAATTCTCTCCCTCTGTCTCTTTCTCTGTCCCGCCGTCTCTCGCGCTCACTGTCTCTTTCTTGGTCTTTGTCGTGTTGTAGGTGCTTCTCTTTGTCTTTGACTCGCTCCCTGTCCCTTTGTAGGAGTTTTTCTCTCTCTCTTTCTTGGTCTCTGTCCCGGTCTCTTAGCGACCTGTCATGGCTGTTAGGCAGACCCAGGGGTGAGTGTGGTGAGTTCCTTAGATTGTGCTGCCTGGGTCCTGGCTCCCTGTGCAGGTTGTACAGAGCTGTTCCTGAGGGGCTGTAGAGTGGGTAGGCCTGGACCTGAGGGCTGGGGTGGCACACCGATCCCAAGGAGTAGTAGATCTGGGCCTCAGCTGGTGTGACCCCAAGGGGGTCCAGTAGCCCCCCTCTACCTGCCCTGGGGACTGGTCCGAGGGGATGGGGACTGGTGGGGAGTAAGCTGGTCTTAACTATCCCATGCGGATGTCTGTCCTGCAATGAGGAATGTGGCTCAGGGCCCTCCTGAGCTTGAGAGTCTGACAAAAATGGCCCTCCAGAGTGGACACGGGATGTTAGATCCTCCTGCTGTCTCCGTCCCCCGTTAGTATGGGAGCTGTGTGGACTGATGTCCAGCCTGGTTCTGCTGCTATCGTTCCCATATTCTCCTGTGAGCAGAGGCCTGGAGGATGAGGCAGTCCTGCTGCCTGGACCGTCCAGGCCGTTGAGCCTCTTGCCCAGGTATCTGTGTCTGGCTTCGATAAAGCTTGGATCTTGAGGGTAGAGAGAGTGGTGGCTAAACAGGTATGACGGGGAGAAGAGAGACGAGCTGTTGTCCCGTCGGCCACTGTTAAGGTAGGACCATATCTCTCGAGAATCAGCTGGGAAAGGAGTCTTGAAGGAGGAAGAGGAGGAGGAAGATGGGGAAGGTGGTAAAGAGAGGGGCCCTTCCCCTCTGAGCCACCTGGAGTGGTGGGGCAGGGGTGAGGGGAGAGGATCATCTCTCCAGGCGGGAGACCCTGAGCCCCTCCTCTCGCTGACCTGCCCTGGGAAAAGGGGGAGAGAGGCAGAGGGAGAGTAGCTCAGGTGCCATGGCAGAGGGAGGGGGAGGCCTGGTGCTGGAGCAGGAAGGGGTGGGGGAGTATGGAGGAGGTGGGGGTTTGGGTTAATCAGAGCTCGGTCCCTGTCACCAGCCTCCCTGCCTCCCTCCGCTCCCCCTGCGATGGACCGACTCCGGATCGGCACAGGAGGTTTAAAGTCGTCCAGAGGGATGTGGTGTTCTGACGATCCTTGCCGAGACTCCCTCTTCTTGGGAGGGAGGCACTCTTTGCCGCGGTCGGGGCTGGGATTCATGGGTGGGCTCCAGCGGCACTGGGGGCCCCCTGTGTGTGGGTGTAGGCTAGGTCACATGGGCCTCACGGGAGAACGGGGGGCGCAGACAGAGGGGAAGGCTGCTACACAGCATCACTGTCAGATCACTGCTTGTTCTGTTGTACTGAAGTGCCACTCACCTGGAGGGAGGGAAGAAGAGGACAGAGACAGACGTAGGGTAGGTAAAAAGAAGGGGACGGACAGAGACAGAGACAGAAGAAAGAGAGATTAAGCATGGACATAGAAAAAGGACAGTCTGTCAGGTCCTGGCATCAGTTGTAGATAAGAAATTAGCTGTCAGTCTGGTCCGACATGCAAACAAACATTCAGCTGCGTTAGACAGATGGCATGAAATCAGCCAGTGACTCCCTCATACAAACTACTTTTAAAAGGTTAGAAACTCTTTGCTTCCTGATAGCTGTCACTAATTAGTCATTACCTATATGCAATGCGGTGGGACTGAAACTACCCAACTTACTCGTTTCATTCAAACTCATTACTCCCACATGTGGACTAAAAATACATTTTGCAGCCAATGAAGTTCAGAGGCAGTGCAGTTTGTGTGTGTGTAAAAAAAGCGCACACACATAAAGCGCTCACAGCAGGAGAGTTTTCATCTCTGACTCCCAGGGGATGATTGGAATATGTAGATATGTTTTTGTACCACTTTCATGAACCACCCCCACGACACCCCCGGGTGTTCTCAGTATTCTATATGAGCTTACTACGAGCAACCCCCCACCCCTTCTCTTTCAGACACGCACACGGACAGCAACAGACACACAAATACTCCCTCAGGCGGCTGTACTTACTCCCCCAGTGATAGGCAAAGCTGGTCACCACCCACCCAAAAGCTGACAGAAACACTGTTGATATTACCACCAGTTGTTGTGGATACAGGATATGTGTCTTTGCATATTAATTATGTGTCACAGCAGGGGTGTGGGGAAATGTGTGTGATTGTCTGTGTGTGTACATGCATGTGTGCCATGTTTGCGTGCATGTGCGGTTTCTGTGAGAAATGTGTGAATGTGTTTATTTGTTTAGGTCTTTGTGTGCGTGTGTGTTTGTGTTTGAGTCCTCAAATGTGTCAGAGATTTTGCAGCCTTGTTTCATTCAGTGAGAAGTGCGGGGGAGCTCTACTAATTCTTCTCCAAACGTTTTAAATGAGCTCTTTTGAAGTGATGGTTGCCGCGCCGCCAGCCCAGCTGTTCCCTCCACCACCACCAACACCACCGCCGCCACCACCGTCGCTGCTCCCGCCGCCGCCACAACACCACAGCACCCTGCTGCCACTCAGCCCCGCACTCACCCGCAAGTCTGTCTCAACAGCCTACCAACTCCCTGCCGTCTCACCATCCACCACACTGTCACCATGGCAACTGTGTCCACACACACACGCACACACACACATACATCCACTCGGATAGAGAGGTTAGATGGGGATACTCCATGAAGAGGCGGGTAAACTGTTGCTCATCAAGTCACTTGGTCCAAAAACAGAATAAGTGTTAGAGTGAAGCAAGCTGTTTGTGCATCTGAGTGGAAAACTGAAAACTGGGTGGTGAGAGGAGGGGGATTTATTGTCCCAAACACTGACAGGACGGGTGTGAAGGAGGAGGATGTGGGAAATGTTGTTGACAGACAACCTTAGGTCAACAGATATGTTGCTGTTATGATAGAAAACCAACTCATGTGATCTATTTCACATCAGCTGAAAGATAAAATGGCCTTCAATGGGCAGACAAACCCATTAACCTCTGGAATTCATAAAAGTGGCTGTTTTTGAGATAAAGTGCCTTTAGATGGCAGCAACAAGCGGTTACCTTTTCTCATCGAACTCACACACGTTTTCATTTATACTTTTCCATCCAAATTTTGCCCAGATTAATACATTTTTCACCCAAAAAATATGATGATTCTATCAATCATCATCGATTTAAAAAGTGTCACATAGCATCAGCAAAAACTACAATTTATATCAATTAAAAAAAGAAAAGAAGCAACAGCAGTACTAAAATAATTCCCACATTGAAGCGCTATTTCAAAATAAAATAATACATTATTATAAAATTAATAAATACATTTAATGAGTTCATACATTTAATAACTTATGCATAAAAAATGGTTTTGTATTGGCAAGAATCTCATAAAACGGGTTACGATTCAGTTTATTGCGATATTGTAAGCCAGGTAATATAACGTGATATTTAAAAATATCCAATTTTAGGAAAACTTTCATATTTGTGGCTTTTTACGCCACTTCTTTTCTCTATCATGTTATAACATTAGAAGAAAAATTACAAATGACTGAAGATAAACACAAATCAATGAACTACTGTCTATCAATTAAAATACAGTATCACAAAAACAAACACTTTGATACTCAAGTTTTTCGACATTTTATAAACGTATCCTAAGCATCACATTTAGTTTCACCTAAGCACAGGAACTTGTCTAGAATCCAAAATTTTTTACATTGAAAAAAAAAACAGCTGGTTTCATTATTTGTCCTCAAATGACACCCTCGTCATTTCGACAGCCCTCATGAAAAAGGTTGTCAAAATAGACCTAATATAAACTTGCCAAAAAAGTACAAGAAAACAAAGAACACAATTGTGCATGTGGAGGAGTTTGCAGAGAAATGTCTTCTAACAGAATACTCCTACACTGTGCAGACATGCACACAGAGCTGGAGTTTAGCTGGAGCTACTGAGCTCGTAGCATTTAAATAAATAAAAACTGACAGATCACAGGCATAATTATGTTACACAACCATTCCAATGAAATACTCCGCAAGACTTTTGACTTGATATGTGAGCATAAATTAAATTGATCTAAAAACTTTCCTTGTGTTTAAAAAAAGAGAAAAATAAAAAACTGCCTGAAACGGCTTCCTTTTATGCATTTAAATAAAAATGTGAAATAATCACAATCTTCAACTTGCTCTCAAGTAATTGCCAGATTTGACACGTCTATTTGCACCGCTCCACATTATCCCGCCTTTTCTCTGCATGCATCTCTCAGGAGGACTGTCAAACGTACTTCTACACTCATGACTGCAAACCTCAAAAAAACAGAACTACAGACTATTAGTGTCGAGTTTTGCCTTTTTTGTTCTCGAATAAAACATCGATTGAAAGTCCAGTAGTGCTTACTGCAATTAAAAAGTGGTCGATAACGGCTTTTTTAATCCAAAAGAGCAGTTCGAGAATGAGGGAGCAGGCAGACAGGTTGATGGAGTTGGTTGTTGTTGTGATGCGATGTCAGACTGACCTTAGTGCGGGCTGAGCAGACGTCCCAGTCTTGGCAGTCATTCATATTCCAGTCCTCCCAGAGGGTCAACCCACTCCTCAGCTCCCCACTGTGCTACACTGCTCCTCCACAGCACTGCCGCCAGTTACAACACCCGCAGATATCAGCAGCCTCCAGCTACACACTGCCTCTGATCTCTGTACGCATGAAATAACACCAGCAAACCCACCAAACTGAGGGAAAGAACTGAGAGCCTGCTATCCGTCTCTGTGTCTGTTGTGTATGTGACTGTGTGTGTGTGTGTCAAGAGAGTGTGTGCGCGCGTGCTTGTGTGTGCAAAGGGCTGAGGAAATGAGTAATATCTAGCAGTGAGAAACATGTCTGCTATGCAGAGCCACACAGGCAGACCAGTTGCTGCTGCCGCCCACTTGCTTTAATCACTGTGAGGGATACAAACATGCATACACACACTGTATGTGCACATAACCGTACACACACAAATAGTCAAGGATGCAGCACATACAGATTATATATATGGAGGTATGTGCTGACTGTATGGCACCTTTGTCTTGTCTCAAGGTGTGCTTTCCACTTCATCAGTTAAATGCATCTTTCACCACATGAAAAGTCTGTAATGAACCAATTAATTTGTCATTTATGCGTTTATCTAGGTTTCTGAGGAGATGTTGGTGCACAAAAGAGAGGGAATGACGGAGGGGACGCAGAGAGACAGTTGATGAGAGACAAGGAGGGACGTGGTAGGAGGCTCATCCTACACACACTCTCAGACTTAGGCTTTTGCTGCTGCCTCTGACTCAAAACTAAACCTCACATCCATCAAGCACACACACACACACATACACACACGCTATACATTTTCTTTTTGTTTAGCCGTATGTTTCATCTGAATTTGTGTCCTTTGTTCTCATCAAAGCACTTTGATGAAAACCTGTTGTCAAAAGAACTTTCATGAATACATTTGATTTGTCTTTATATGCATGCACGCACACACACACACACACGCACACACACACACACACACAGACAGGCTCATACGCTAATAGGAGCACTACATGAGAGCTGTGAATGATTTGCCTCAGTGATTCAGTCCGAGCAAGTCAAGTGTGGTGGTATGGCTGGTATGGTTTGTGAGGACTGAACTGGTGAGAGCGATGTCATTCACAGCAATAAAAAGTCAGTATAGAAACCTTCAAACTAAATAATAAGCAGGCACAATGTTATGCAAATAAACCCTGTCAAAGAAACAGGGCCAAACCGCAGTTCAAACAAGCTTATGTTGATTACCAGCTCAGAAATGCAATAAAGGAACGAAAACGTAAATTGGAGCACAGGGGGAAATAGGATTTAATGAAGCAATTAAATCATTATATGTGGCGAATTGTAAAAAGAGATCTTGATGTTCTTTATTTCTGCGAGCAATTCAGACAGCTCGAAACACTGAAAAAGAAATGCGGACTCACATTCACCAAGGTTTTGGAATTAGAGGTTAACAATGTCTAACTTCTCAACCTCAATGGAGTGGAAAGCTAATCAGATTTGGATGTGTGTGCAGACACATCAGCTGCAAGGCCACATTGAAACATTCTCACAGTGAGGTGACAATTGCCAAGAAAGTCTCCTCTGACATTTAGGAGACAATTACTTTTATTTTATTTTTCGGAGGGAATGTTGTCTGAAAATGATGTGCACTTAGGTTGTGTGGGCACAAGTGCTGTCTGCTCTGGCATTTGCTTTATTTGTGTGGGTTCATTGCAAGTACCACAATTAACAGAGTAAAGATACAGACTTCTCTTCTTTTTTTAATTAAACTTTAACTACACTATCAGATTTTTCTTTCAACAGAAGGCCACGAAAAAGTTAAGATGTGATAATTTAACAGAATTTGATAAATATATTTTATGTAAAAACTAATATAAAATAACTTTTAGGAATTGGGAATTTAATGTCAAATGGAAATGAAATCAATACTGAATGTTGGTCAACAAAAGTAACAATAATATCTAATTGTTAAGCTAAAAATGAATACATAAAAAAAACTTCAAGATGATAGAATGAAAAAATGATTTGTTCATAATTGCATTAAAACATATTCAATAACATGTCAAAGGTTTTTACTCGTTTATAAAAGCTAATTTAAAAAAAAGGGAAATTGTTTATTCTACTGTAATTTTTTTTTTGACATTAAAAACCCTTAATAGATCATTTTAATTAGCAGTAAATTGCATCAGAAAAATAAAGTTGCCAGAAAAACATGATTCTATGAGTATATTACCACACACTAAAGAAAAACATTGCTGATTAGGGTCAGAGTTGACTTGCCAATATACATTAAACACATGATTATATATAAGATAACATCCCACATTAATGACACATTTTAACAAACATGATTACTTTGTATGTTAAATCATAACAAAGAAAAACATATGAAATAAATTAAATGTAGTGAAGCAACTAATTGTTTTTCATTACACCTCTGCCCAGTGATTCACATTTAGTTCGACATAAATCTAATCAGTCATCAGTTTAATTTATATCTAGACGTGATAGTCCAGTCATAGTGAAAGCTGAGGGAACAGAGCAAACACCAGGTTCATCAAAGGGTGTTTACTACAATATAGAGATATAGAAATGACTCCACTTATGCATGCACACTTTGATATTTAGCATATTGAACACGCGCACACACACACACACACAAGCAAACATCAACACGAGCAAACACACTGTGGAGTCACACAGTGCTGTCAATCATTTATGGCACCACTGAGACATTTGGCACACTCTTTCTCCATCTCATGCGCGCTGTTCCTGTCTGTCTCCCTCTTTGGCTTTGCACTAACTTAATCTGTCTATGACACACACACACACACAAACACACACGCACACACACAGGGTCAGGCCTAGACAAGAAAGGTCAGATGAGTCACACTACACCGAACAAATCATAGTGGTGGAAGCGTTAAGTAGCATAAAGGTTCAAAGACTTCTACAGGTGAGACTTAGAGAGTGGATTACCTCGCTCTCCTTTTTCTATTTAACATGTTTTTCTTTGTTGCAATCAAAACGCCATTTTGCTCCTCTTTTTCCCTTCCTCATGCGTAGCCTCGTATGGGGTGTCTGATCACGTTTCAGGCTGAGTGGGGGATCTATGATGGACGTCTGATGCAGCAGAAATTTGTTGCTGAATGTAACAGATCTGAACAGAGGGGAGAGTAGAGGAGAGTGGAGGGGGGAGGGGGGCAGAGGACAGAGGAATAGATAGATAGATAGATAGATAGATAGATAGATAGATAGATAGATAGATAGATAGATAGATAGATAGATAGATAGATAGATAGATAGATAGATAGATAGATAGATAGATGTAATTTTAAACATAGATTACTAAAATCAAGAAATGTTTTCTAAATACTTCAACTACGTTTGGAATATTTCAATGGATGAAGCAAACTCTATTTGAGGTTTGCTGATTTTTCAGGACACCAAAGTTCAGCCCAACATTGTTGAAGTAGCTCAGCTAATATTGGTAGAGAAAGCAACAAATTAGTGGACTGCTGAGTCTCCATTGCACCTTTTTCTCTGATCCTCAAAGGAGGAAATAAAAGGAGAGAAACTGTCAGTAAAATGCGAGTTACAGATGTAACTAAGGTTCTATGAATTCTTCCTCCCCGTCAGAGCTGGTATGTAATACGTGGGTGACAATGAACTCCGGCATTCAGGAGGAATGAACAATACGAGAGTTAAGTATGTAACAAAGACCGTAAAGTTCATTATCATCCCGGTATTTCACACCGTCTCTGGAGGTCGGGATGAATGAATGAGATTTGTTCTTTTGTTTTTACCATTGTGCATCAAAAACTATTGCTGGTGACATCCCTGCCACTAACTTTATTCTGAATACCACCAATTAGACTCTGGCTCAGAACACAGCTACTCATATTTTGTGTTTTAAATACTTAATCCTGTTACTTGTATTCTGTTGGAGTGCTGGCGGGAGGCGTGGAGGGGAGGAGGGGAGTACTACTAGTCGTGTGTGGTGGCTTACTCCACAAGGAGCCGGGCTAAGCTGATAAAAGGACAGGGTGATACGGGCGATAGCTTATTGGGCAAAAGGCCAGGTCAGCCTTCAGGGCCCTGACCCATTCTTCAGCAGGATGAGCCAGCAGCCCTGCACGCAAAGACTCAAGATTGACTCTTTGTGGAAACGCGCTCACTCATGACACTGTTGCACACCTTCCAGTAAAGTAAAGTATCTGCTGCTTGTGGCACCAGTGCAGCAAACATAGATGGAGTATACCACCTTCTAAAAAGCAGAGTTGTTAGAATATCAATCAATCAATCCAATTATTTGAAATCATACAATTCCAGTGAAGTGAAAACACTGCCAGGAAACAGCTGACTGGACGAGAGTAGAGCGGTGTGAGTGATGCAGACAGAGGGTGACGCCTGTAATGTATTGCTGGGTTAATCCTTGTGAATCCCAACTGGTACAGCCTAAGGAAGGCTTAGTATAGTTCTGGGAGGAAATCCCCCTGTGTAGTGGTACAGGCCATTAGCCCCTAGGGTATAAATAGGGCAGCTATGGCTCCTTAAGCTGGCTTTTACGCAATATCAGTTAAAAATATGACTTGACTAATTACATGCAGGTCAGCCAGTCAGCAGAAGCAAAAATTCCTCCACCTCGTTCTCCTCTTCCTCTGACCGTGGCAGACTGCTGCAGCGTCCCTCTCTGCTTCTGTGAATGCACTCATACATGAACTGCACATGCTTGTGTGCACGCACAGGTCAGCAGGGAACAAGTGGAACAGTTAACAGGTATTCTGCAAACCTTGTGGCTGACATTTTCAAAGGCGGGTGTTATGTTGTTGTCATTCATTGACATTTACGTGTCTACAGATGGGAGTTTCATTTCTGCACTTTTCCACTGCCGCGATCTGATAATTTGCCTCTTACGCGGCATCTGCACCAGCTACATTTTCAACTACAAAGAGATGACTCTGGTTTCGTTTTTTTTTGGCATCATCAAATGCATCACAAAGACGTAGAGAGCATGAAAGAAACATCAAATGTGACACTACTGGCATGGTGACAGCAATTCTTTTGCAACTCCAGTGATGTTACAGACTGCTGATGCACAGTCATGCTTTTGTGTTTCCATTCTCACAGCTCACTTTTAAAAAAATAACTTATCCCAACTTTTTACGTGCTCAGCTTCACTGGCTCACAGGTAGCTCTCACTGGTTTGTGACATGATTAGCCCTTGATGCGAGTAGTACTCTCACGCTATGAGATCAGTAGCTTACAAGGGGGGTTGAGGGAAGAGAAGAGGGGAAAGAGAGAGAGAGTGGAAGAGAGCAAGACAAAGTCTGATCGGGTAGAAACAGCTTGAAAGAGAAAGGACAAGAGTGTGCGCGTGTGAAAGTGGAGGGGGATTACTTTTCATTCCAGAGATTTGTTGTTTCTGGCGTTCTCCCTCGGTGACTGACAGTCAAACTGGGTTTTCTGTCGGTTCTATAGTTTAGCAGTAAAATGTCAGCAGGCTGCAAGCAAACATGGTGATGACTTCTCCTCTGAGAGAGCATGGCCAGGTCTCCTGTTGGAAGCTCAAGTGCCATTCATCTACAGAAAGACTGTCTAGACTGGCTTCACAGATACTGTCTGGAGTACCTTTATCACTGCTGGTATTCAAGGCAACGTTGCTATACACTGGCATTATTGCTATTGCTCTACAACCCCTCCCACACCAAATCTGCTGCCCAGCCACACACGGTCACAGCCATTTACTCAACACATGGCTTATGCTGTTTGTTTCAGAGGGTGCTGCAAATTATATTGAAACAGGATTGAGTGGGCTTAATGCTTGTTTTCAAAATGAAAATAGGGAGAGTCCCACTTGAGAGAGAACCTTTATCACACAGCTATTTTATCATTTCTGCTAATTATTACCAAAAAAACAGGAGTCAAATTAAATTAGAGAAAGATGTTTGGCTGAGTGATTTTAATGCTGCAAAGGATTAAAAAAAAAGAAAGGAAGCGGGGGCTGGTAGGGAAGGTAATACACAACTTCAGAACAGACTTTCAGGACACTATTGATGCTATAGGCTGCAGGGCGTCTCAGATGTTACACTTTCTGTACAGTGATACCAAAACCGATACTGAGCTATATATTGTGTTTGTGCACGTTGGGTCTATTATCTGTACGCGGGAGCAGATTCACTGATCTCCTGGGCTCAGCAGGCAGAGAGGCAGGCCTGGCTGAAAAACTGTGGGTGGAAGTGGTGGGTGGAAGGGTTGAAAGGTCGTTGACCCCTATTGTAGATGAAGTGTGGAGGAGGAGGAGAACATACTGCTTGATCTCACACAAGGGTTAGAGAGTCAGGGCCAAAGAAAACGATCCGTGCAAACACAAAGAGGGAAGAAAAGGCTCTAATAACTGACGGATTGCATCACGTTTAAATGCACACACACAGTCGCTGCATACACGTATCTTCTCTTCAAACCTACCTGGCTCGGAAAGTACATGCATCCTATGAAATACCACTTCCTGCACCCTCCCTCTTGTGGGACACCCCCATCGACAGGTGTGTCTGTCGCCTTAAAGTAGTCTGGCACGGTGTCAACTGTATTCAAACACCTGCCTCTGTTTGGGATTATTCATCACACTCCTGGCTCCTCGTCTGAGCTCCCAAGCCAATTCTCATACCCTTCAACTGTGAGAGTGCTGATCTGGGAACAGTGGGCACAGAGGTCCCCTTGACTGGCTCAAAAATGCCATAAATGCAAAACTAATTCAAGATCTGCATGTACCTTAGGAGAGATATGTGCAATAACACTGCAGATAGAGAAATATATACTGTATATATCAAGGATTCAGGGATATATACACGGTATGGTTTGTTTACATATGTTTATCTATTCAGTTATTGTGCAACATAAAGAAAAATGTTATAATGCGTTAATAGGTAGGATTTTTCAACAATTTCAATGGAGTATTTACATTGACCAAGAGTGCTACTTTCTTGGTCCTTTCAAACTGACTTAAATTCCTTCACAGGTCCTTCTCTATATATTCCAGTAAAAAAGGAGCTAATTTTAGAGCTTTGCCTGGGTTTGTTTTTAGAAAGTAACATTCAACAGTGAGGCAAGTTAAATGTGGATGTGAAGCCGCACATGTCTGTGTTAACACATCGTAGATACTACATTAAATTGATTTGCCACTTTACATTAGAATAATTTAAAAAATATGCGTGCTTCACTTTTTATCTGCATTTTTAATTAAATGAATTAAATGAAGTACAGCACAAGTTTATGTTAGGGCAGCACAGCCTTGAGAAATATTGCTGAACAGCAAGAAGGACGGCGGTTAGACTGCCTTTCCGTTCTGTAAGTGGATGACATGCGAAGGCATGAAAGTCTGCGTTTGCCCATATGTGTGACTTTTAGTGACAGTGAGACTGATTATTCATCACACTTCCAGCAATGACCTGGTGAGTGTTTCCCTGTTATCTGAGAGCCTGGAAAGGAAAAGGCTGGTAAAGAAAATAACTACTCAAATAAGGTTACGTGGGGTAATGTAGCTTCAAATGCTAAACTGCTGCGCCCACAAAGGGTTTCAGCGGGTGAAAGAAGGGAATTTTCTCAGAGCAAACATGTACCTACAGCCCTAAAAAGCACTAAAACATGCACGGCACAAATGCACAAATTCATATAATCATGCAAATGCGTCGTCTCTGCGTGAATGTACACTTCACTGTCTAAGTTTTCCCTCTTTGTCTCTTTCACTTTCAGTCCCCCCACCCCACCCACTCTCTGTCTTTCCCTTTCACTCAACTGGCTGGCTGTTTGAGAGCACACACTCAACGTGGGTGAGAGTGCTAGAGTAGAGTATATGACTGTCAACACAAGGTGCATGGTGTGTGTGTGTGTGTGTGTGCGTGTGTGTGGTTCTTGCCTGTCTGTGTGGTGCTGTAGGTGGAGAGGCACAGCAGGGCGTGAAGGAGCGCTGTGATAATGACAGGCCATGCATTATATAACATGCAGATTGCATAAGGAGAAGATTATTTTAGGTCCAGATATTGAGGAGGTATAAGTAATTTTTTTTACGTGGGTGTGCAGCACTATGCGTATCTCTAAGTGCAAGGATGTGTTTGTGTAAAAATCTTCTGAAATGTGCTCATTTTTGTGGTGTCTTTCGAGGAGTGTGTGGGTGTAAGTAAACTAAGTGTATTATGTGTTTGTAAGAAGGGGGCATGAATGTTTTCAGATTTCTTTGATAGCTATCTGCATATCAAAACAAGTATGTGGGAATGTTGGCACATTTGTGTACAGTGTGCATAAGGGTGTCTTTATTGCGAGCTCCCACTCATTATCACTTTTAGACTTCAGAGAGATCCACTTGAATGGGGCTGATTCTCTTTGTCGGGCGTAAACCTCGTAACTTCCAGTTTGGATGATTTTTCGTGTTTGAGCTCGCGGTGAAAATACACAAGTGACTGTGTGGCCTGAACAAGTTTAATGAATCCCTCTCAGCCACTCTGACACGAGGTTATGGTCCTATAGGATGTGTTGTGTGGAGTCACAGAAGTGAGGCAGAGCAGATAGAGTCTCCGTGTGCCACTGCCTCCTCTGTGCGCCTCGCTCCATGCATGAGTGTGCCCCTGTAAAAATAGACCTCTTAAAGGGCCAGCAGCCACTCAACCTTCTCCCACAAGAGGCCTGTTCTGCTCTTCAGGGTGACAGTACTCTAAGAAACATGGGATGGGAGAACACGCCGTATTTCTCATTCAGCCCACAGAGACAAGTTGTATTTCTGTTTCCCACGAGATATACCTACATTCAGTTTCTCTCTATCGTCTTTACATCATTCATGAGGACACTTCTCAGGTACATGGCCACAGTCATAAAACAAGGCTCCAGCTTTTGAATTACTAAGAAAAAACATAAAACACATATTAAACACAAGAGGTGTTGAAGCCACTTGACTACAGCTGGAGCCCCACCTTGGCACAAACTCTCCCTGAAAACAGTCCTTGTTTCGCGACAAATCCAACGCTATAAATGATCAGCAGAAACGTCTCCTTTGCATATGAAGCACACTTTGCAACTGTGCACTGAAAACGGCCATTTCTTGAAGCAATCTCTCAGTGACATACGACTTCCTGTAGACTCCGGCAGATCGTCCTCGTAATTGAAATAAGTGAATTAAGTCAGCAGGGACAAATGTTGTACGTCTCGCTTGAAAGACATCTATAGCTGAGAACTGTTTGAACCTGTGAAATGTTCCTATATGCAGCATATGGGGTATCACTGCAGCAGAAGGACAGCGCCTGCTGTAGCAGAAATAGACATACAGAAATCATAATCGTGCACACTGGCATAGTATTTCTCCATCGAGAATGGCGAGAAATGAGGAGTGGAGTCGGTAATAGAAGCACAAACATAGCTCTGTGTTCCCAACAGAGGGATGCAGAACACGGACACATTTAGTCCTTGACCAAGTGGTGTTGGAAAGTTGTGATTAAAAATTAAAGGTGACATTGGAAGTTCTGTCAGTGTATGTTTTCTCGAGTATCATGTGCACTGGTTAAATAATAAGTTAGATTGAAGATGAGGATGCACCTGCACATCCTCCCTGTGATTAAATGAGATCTTTCCCAGATTTACCCCAACATCTGCACCTCCTCTCTCCTCCTCCTCCTCCTCCCTCACTCCATCTCTTTCCAAATTTTCCCCGGCTCGACTAACCCCACCCTCACCAATCTCATATCCGTCCCTCCCAGTTTAAGCGGGCTCCTCCAGGGCCCCTGGCTATCTCTGGACCAGGGCTATTTAAGCCCACTGCTCTAATTCTGAAAGTCCTGATCTGCCGTCATGGAGAGTGATGAACCTCCACCTCTCTCTCTCTCTCTCTCTCTCTCTGTCTCCGTCTTCCTCACACACACGCTCCTTGTCTCTGGATCTGTCACACTCTCCTTCTTGTTCGCACTCTCTCTGTTATGCCCTTCCACGCGCACAAACACCCCCACACACAGGTGCCGACTTATATGAGCGTATACACTCATTCACACATACACAAACACACATTTCAGACATACTCATTTTCTCCCTATAATTAACCCATGTCACTCTCAGGATGACATGCAGCTACAGAAACTCCTGAACCTGTTTCCTCTGAGCATTCAAACACACACACACACACACACACACNNNCACAGACACACACAGCTCAGTGTGCTTATCCTTTCATTCAAAGTTGCTAACACACCTGCGCTCCCTCTCTCCTACACACACACACACTCAAAGGAGGAAGCGGTGTGGTCACATACCTCGCCGGGTGCCTTTGCGTAGCAGGTAGCAGAGAGTTTACTCATTGGATCAGGCGGCAGCAGGCACGTAGGAATATCCAGTTTTGAGACTGCGAGTCTCTTCCTCCTCTCTACTGCTCAGCCTCCCCTCCCTTCATCCTATTCCTGCCTCTCCTCCTTCTCACTCTCTAAACGCCTCTTTGCTCTCTCTCCCTCTATCTCCCCGTGAGTGCGCTCTCTTTCTCTCTCCCCGGCTTGCTTGATCTCTCCAACCCCCTCCCTCCTCTTCTCTCTCCTTCGCTCTGACTGACACACACCTTCTATCACACCCTTACAACTTCAATCTACACTCATCCCTCTGAGTAAGTCTCTCTGACACAGAGTGACACTTGATAACTTTTTCTTTCCCCTGCCTAATATGCTCCCTCTCTGTCTCTCTCCCTCGCTCTCTCTCTCCCTCTCTGGGAGTGTATAATTAGACAGAGCTCAGTGGTAATACAGTCAGGCTCATTGTGGGAGCCTTAGCATTGCTGCTCATGTTTGGCTGATAGCCCAGCGGCTTCACTCATTAACCTCCCTCGAGCTGCAGAATGGACCAGCCCACGGCTTGTGCTATTTGCTGCAACACCTCAGCCTCTTAGCCAGTCAGCCAATGGCAGCCCACATGGAAGATGGGAAAGGTGTGCTTGCCGGGCACACAGAACTGTACTGTAGGTGAGGGAGCTAAACATAAACACTAAGTATTGACATGTAACGGCAGGTGAAGCATAATACCCGCTGGTCACATCTGACAGTGAGGGTTTCATCACAGTCATGAGGAGTCACTTCTCTTTTGACTCAATCACTGGGTCATGATTTGCGTGCAGTGGCATCATGTGCTTTTCTTTCAAGCATGAAACCACAAAAGACCACTCACACATCTTATTGTGAAACCGCGGCGAGGTGTCCTGTGTGTGTGAAGCAATAAGTCATATGCTCTCTTTACTGTACTGGGTGCCCCAGTTCCCATCACATATGACCTGGCTTAAACTCTCAGGGGAGGCTTGAATAACTGTCATTAAATTTTGAACAATTATAGCTCTCCATTACAGGTGACTTTTAAAAGAGTGTTTATTAGAGTAAATCATATCCAACATAGTCCTCACTAACATTTACTCAAATTATTATTATTATAAGTCTCTGAATTCTATTTACTTTTACGCCCCAGAGCACACATGTGCAAGTACTTTCATTTACTTTTTCCCTTTGTCATCACGGACAAAACATTTGACTCAGGTCCAGAGCTGGAGGTGTCAGGCCAAGTCACATGAGCAGCTTACAGGGCTGGGATCTCTCTATAGTACAATGTCAAAGGGAATTGGAATCAATGACCTGCAGTTAAGTGAGACTCTGTGTTTGTTTGTGATCACAGTCCTCCCTGCTGGGTCAGGCAATAAGCCCTTTTTAAAACTATTAAAATCATCATGGTTCTTTAACCCATATGAACACATAGGTCATTTGTTCCTGCCCTAAAATACGACCCAAAAAAATGAGTGCCGCTACTTGTGTCCTCAAACCTAAATGTAACAGTCGCAGTTATAAACATGGCGTAAACGTTGAGAAATAGTCACAGTTTAGTTGAGTTTAGGAAACAAAACTACTTCCTTAAGGTGAGGGCGGGAAATTAAGTTAGACTTAGCAAAAAAATGGTTAAAAAGTTAAAAAAAAACATGGACTGATTGCCAGAAGTAAGGTTGTGACTTAAATGACGTAACGTTATGTAACTCTGAATTACGATGCTGACTTTTAGTTTCGCACAAAATCCAGTTTTTGTTTGGCTACCATCCAGCAGCGCTCCCACCAACCCCACACAGACGTCCTGGCTCTTTACACTCCATTTCTTCGCTCCTGCTGTTGGTTTTCACTCACTTCTGCGTTGGCATCCCACACAGCTACTATGGCCGATAGAGATCGCCGCTAACTACAAATGTAAATTTGCATCGTAATAAGCTTCAGTACAAAAAAAACCCCTTGGGGTTGTATTTTATGGCAGGACAGTCGGTTTATTCCATTAATTTTATTGCAGTTTTATTGTCTTTTCTTGTCCTGGAAATAGAAAATGTTGAATCAATAACTTGATCATCAGGATGTAAAACATTGTTTCGTAGTGGCGCATGAAGCAGTTGCCCAGAAACTCAAACATATATAATGATTTTTCTTTTTTTCTTATGTACTTGAACTGGAAATAATGAATTAAGCTCTGGGTGCATTACATGTATTTAAACATACTATGAATAAGTGTCACAAAGAGAACAGTGTAAGACTGAGGCCTTCCAAATATAATAACGTATGTCAAGGTTATGCTCCCATGATGTTACGATGATGATAACGGCTGCAGTAGATATAATATTAAAACTTACATCCAGTAACATGGTTTGAAATCTCTGTATTTCATTACATTGTGCATTCAACTAAAGTTCAGTTGGGTAAAGATAGGATTAGCCATTTCACACAAACAAAAGCTCAGAGCCACGATTACAGCTTCATGAGTACCGTATAACCTTCATATATGATATTCTCCTTTTATCAGCCTGGTGATAGTCAGCACTATTGTAAGCTGTTACGTCTCCAGACTTTGAGTCATCTAGACAACGTTTAAATGCCTAAAGATTTTTGTTATGCTTATAGAGATACATTTTTGTTCTGTCAGCTAAACATTTTCACTGAAGATTAAATTTTTTTTTAATATCTTCAGTCAATTTAACAAAGGTCATCACTGATTTCATGTCGAGCAAGCATTATCTTTTCAAAGTTTCTGTTTGACTGGAGCCCAGGAGGGAGGGAGATTGTGATCAAACAACCAAAGAGAGAGGGTGGGAGGGTGTGACTACAGCACTAATCGAGAGATCACATGGTGTGTGTGCGTGTGTTTCTGTGTGTGTGTTCATATGCATGCGTGTATCTGTTGCCTCTTGTGATCATTAGGCGCTGTTCAGGCTGAACGTCTTAGTATCATTTCCTCTCTCCTTCTCTCTCTCTCCCATTCTCACTTCTGCATTCACACTACAACATCCTATAAACACAGATGTAAATAGAACTGGGAAAAAACATTACCCTGCTCGCTGACTGAAAATTTGTTTAATGATCAAAAATGAGAGTTGTGAAAAAAAACAACCTTATTTTTCATGGTTCTTCAGTTCATTGATGATACTGCTGACTCAGAGAGACAAATCACTTTGCCAGTACACAACAAATTTGGATGATAAAGGCTGCGTTCAATCCTTGAGCACCCAGATTGAGAAAAAAAAAGACTTGTTTTCGGGGTGTTACAATTTTAATTCAGAAACTAAAATTATCTTCATCGATCGAATCGTGGTTTTGGAGAATCTGACACCTCTAATTTTTAAGGTTTTGCTCCTTAATTGAATGCAGCGTGTGATATATTTGTGTAAAAATCATTTGGTGGTGGAATTTTACTGAACGCAACCGAATGCTTCCATTCACATGATGGGTATCAAATGAAATAGAAGAAAAAGAAGATATCAAATGAAGTACTCTGATGGTATCAGTGTCACCTAAAGGGGACTGGTATTGGTATTGTAATTTTTTAAAAGATACCCAGCACCTAATGGACACACAATCTCAGCTGAATTTTAAATACCTTAATATACAACATCTATTTAAAAAACACTGAGATTATGTAATAAAAACAGAATGCAATGATCTGCAAATCCTTTGATTTTTTATTTACAATGTCCCAGCTTTTTTTGGAATCAGGGTTTTACTACCGAACAATTGTAGCATCAACGATGTTCAGTCAGTGAGTAAAGGTGTGGGTGATGTGATATATAAACGTGACCAATCAGAGACTTTCAAGAATGTAAACAGGAAGAGTGGCAGTAAACAGAAAGGGTGTCAGGGTCTCTCTGGGTGCAATTTGACCTTTTTTGACCCTTGAATTGGGTGTCCGGAAAAATTCAGCACCTCGGCTGAGTACAGTTTCAGATTCTACGGTGGCCCACAGAGCTCACAAAACTGTCAAGAGGACGCTAATCCACTGAGAGTGTGTGAAGGTACCTCGAGACAAAGATGGAGAATCTTTGAATGTAATTGGTGTGGACGAATGGAATGACACAAACTGAGAAATAGAGCCAATCACATGGCAGCGAGACACAAACCCGTGATTCCTGCCCACACACACACACACACACACACACTCAGCAGTGACAAGGCCACTGTGAGACAATTTCACAAATCTGTGAATCTGTGTTTTTGTATGTGCCGTTGCATATATATACTGTATATGCATGTGTGTGCTTGCATGCAAGTTTGTGTGAGCACACCACATGTGTGAGTGTGTGTGTGTGTGTGTGTGAAAGTGACTCACCCCGTGTCAGTTACTCCTCTACTAAAGTGTCCTTTCCTTTTTTACTTCACACCTCTCCAGTTTGCTATTTTTGGGCCATGTTAGGAGAACTAGTAGTATTCAGCACTCTAACACACACACATGCACGCACACACTCACTCACTACAACATGCAAAGCCCATTGGGAGTGTTTTGGAAGAGCGAGAGGAGACGTGCATCTTTTATGGTGCTCTGGTACAATAGCTGATTCGGTGGAGCAGACAGAAATATCCAGGGTTACTCGCAAAGTGAAAAATATCGTATTGCATAAGATGGTGAAAGGACCTGACCACGTAAATGCAACAGTAGCTCTCTCCCACAAAGGCACGCACACACACTCACTCATACACACAAGCACAGGCTCACATAGACACTCACGTAGACACACAGTGATGTCCTAATAGTGTCCTGCAGGCAGGCGGGCAGAGGCGGGCCGGGGTAGAGAAACTGGAGCTGAGGCAGAGTGCTGACTCAGGGAACAACCAGTGAGAGAGAGAGGGAGAGAGAGTGTGTGTGTGAGAGAGAGAGAGAGAGAGAGGGAGGGGGGGACATTGTGCTTCAAAGAGGCCTCACGACTTGCGTGTACAAACCAGAATGTCCCGACCACCACTTTGAACGCTCTATGTCGTTTAACCCGTACACGGGGTTAAGGCCAAAGCTGCCTGCTGCCCTGAAAGAAGGAAGCAAAAAACCAAAGTCCTACTCTTGTAAGAATTCCATTGAGAAAAAGGAGAAGTAGAAAGAAGAAGTCCACCTCTTTCTGTACTTTTAGTTGTATTTTTTCACTCCTCATTTGTTCCTCTGAGTAAATGCTTTGTCAGTGCTGTGACACTTCACAGATGTCGGACGTGGCAAGAAACACAAGCTGTCGGATGATTTGACAGATTTTAAACAAACCTCAGATCGGTAGATTAATATTTTATTAAGTTATTTGGAAGAAAAAAAAGGAAGTCAATGGTGAAATAAGTGCCCACAACTGTCATTGTATATGGGGTCAGGGTATAGTTTCTACTTCATTCATGAATAGGTAAAAAAAAATTCTGAAAGAGTTTTCAAATGTTTTTTTATTTTTTATGTTTTATTACTATCACATAACAAAGAAAACCAGAGACTTTTTCACTATTTGTGTTTTGTGTTTAACAACACCATTTCAGTCAGCATAAACTTATTTCAGATTGTCACTATTTCAAAAGAAATAAATTATTGTTTATCTATATTTTTTTATGTGTATTATAAACAACCAAAATAAACTACAACCCCTTTATCTGAGATGTTGTCAGGGGTACGTTCACTTTCAGTTTTACTTCCAAAAAAGAAAAGTTGTTCTACTTGTTTAACTGATCTGACCAAAGACAGTTTCCCAGATTCCAGCAATTACTTTGCTGTGTAAAACCTTTTTTTTTTATAGTTAATGGAAATGACCCATAAACTGGAAATAGCCTTTAGTCTTTGGCTGCATCTGAACTGTCAACAGCTACACTTATGCACGTGTTTAAGTGTGTGTGTGTGTGTGTGTGTGTGTGTGTGTGACCGTGAGG
>CAFUXE010000677.1:680362-720541 GCA_903364295.1 Serranus cabrilla
GACTCAAAACAGCTCTTCACACTTCCTGGAAGAGCTAACACGAGTGGCATGCCCCCCCTCCCTGCTGCTCATGTACCTTCCTCACTTACTATCCCAGGCATATGCCCACACACACATATCCTCATTCATGAAAAAAAAAGGAGATTTGCTGACACAGACATGCACGCAAACAGATAATAGAGCCACATTGTTTGCAGTCTGCTGTTGGAGAAAGTTGTAACTGACAGAAGGGGCTCGGTGTGGGCAGCAGAGGGCTGACGACACAGCAGCTGCTGGACTTTCTGCAACCTGATGGAATGAGTGTTTTTGTCTGGAAGGACATTGATGGCGATGATATGATGAGGACGTGGAGGAGGAAGACGGCAGCGAGCAGAAGGTGGTGGTTGGGAACGATGATGATATCTATGGTGATTGCATCTTCAGCTTCAACACAAATGAAATGCCTAAATGTCTGCAAAGCACCAGCATCCTTTTTCTTCCCATTTGCATCTGTCGTTCCTCTCCTCCCTCTGTCACGTCCGCTCTTCTGTCAGTCTGTCTCGTTCTCTGGCCACACATCTACACAGCAAAAGAGACAACCCTAACACAGAGAGACCCTGAGTGTCTGTCTGAACCTCATAGAGTTAGAGACTGTCTGAGTCTGAATACGTCTTGATCTGCAGAGGTAGGTACACAGAGGCGCAGTTATAAAGAGAGGCGGTGGAAGGGTTGCGAGAGAAAAGACTAAGAACACAAGAGAGCGTGAGTGCGTGAGAAAGAGAGATGTACTGTAGGGAGCTGGAGGGAGAAAGTAAGAGAGGGACGGAGGGAGAATAGATGAGCATGAGAGTGTGTGAGAGAGATAAATAGAGACAGAGCGAGCAGGAGGAGGGGGAGAGTGTAAACAGCAGAAGGTTCACTGGGTTCAGTGTGCAGTAGAGGAGCTGAAAGATGGGCATCAGAACTTGAAGCCCAGGGGGCTGGATAGTGGTGCGTGACTCACATACTCATGCATATATTCACACACACACACAGAAACATTTAAATGCTATTTTATTTCCAAACATGAACTATTACACACACAAACCCCAGGGAGACATAAATAATAGAGCCGTTTGAAAAGTGTGACATCTTGACACCTTTTTTCATCTTTTTATCGCCGAGCGACCAAACAAATCCTCTTACAAGTTCTCATTAGTATGTTGATAAATGGATTAAAATATTTTCAGGAAATTGCTATATAGCAACAACCAGCATTCACAGATTTAATCACTGTTACATAACGCCTCTCTACAATGGAATATGCTGTGGATTTTTGTTGTGTTGACTGAAAAAATAATATCACACACAGACGATCTGACATTTTCACGGACAAGAAACAGAAAATATAGTTGGCCTTTATATTTACAGGTCACCTCAATCATTTTACTGTGCGGTTGGCTTTTTTCATATCTGACAATGAATAATATGTAGAAGAAAATACTTAGTTCACTGCTGTATATCAGTGGCATGGCTCAGCATGACGAGTCAAACCGATACTGTCAGTCACCCCGTCCAAGCAGCCTGTTTTCTCCACATGAGTCACTAGATCTCATTTAGACACTGAAAAACACTGCACACACTTGCAAAACTGACATCATGTTAACCCAAAAGGGATCCTTCCCAGTGCACACTTTCACAGCTTGTCCGCAGAGACGCCTAACACAATCAAAGGGCTGTGACTATTTCAAATTTCAGACACTATTGATAAACTACAACTTGCAGAGAGAGAGAAAGACACCTGACTGAGACTTGTCATATTACACAGAGCACCTCTGTGCTGTCAGAAAGTTTTAATGACATAACAGGTAGATGTACTGTAACAGGGAGTGTTGGTTGTATTTTTAAATCATTGCTGCTTTCAAAGAAGCTGTCACTCACAATGTTGCATTCTTTACAAAGTGTGGCTCCGTTTCACACAAAAGGTTGTGTATCTCGCCGCTGAAGCAAGCACAATCCTAACAACTTTCTTGTTTCACAATGGCTAATTAACACCTTGACAGAGCGGCATGCTCCTTTCTCTGAGAACAAAGGCATTGCTACTGTCGCCTCTCCGTCCTGCCACATTTAGCAAACAGCACCTAGATACTGTCTAACAGGGAGGCTCAGAGGCACAAGTTGGAACAGTGGCAGGCAGGTGTGCACATTTGTACGTTTGGCACTTGGATGTCTGTTGCCATGGTGACCCCCAGAATATCCCCATACAGCACAATGTGATATTTTTAATAAAGTTTGAGGGCTTTGACTTCACTGTCTGGTGCTGCTGTGAAGATGTGAAGTAAAGATGTGAACTTTTTTTCCCTCTGTGTGTGTGTGTGTGTGTCTGTCACTGAGGCTTAGCTGTGTGTTGTTCACCAGAGAAAATCCAGCAGCTTATGTCAGCAGGCTTACTGTGTATTGCTCAACCAAAGTGTAACATGAAGGCAAAGGGAATACTAACTATAGTGACCATGAATAGTGTGTGTTCAGATGTGAGTACATGTCTCTGTCTCCTTATGTGTGTGTGTGCATGCGCAAATGTGTATATTTACCACAGTATGACTCACAAGCCACATCAGAGACTGCGCTGCAGAAAATTGAGACAACACAGTTTCAAAGAGGAAGCCAGCACTGATAGAGCTGAAAGAGCAACAGGCACAACACACACACATACTCACTCATGCACACACACACATGCATGCATACACACACATGCACACACACACATACACAATAGCACTGAGTAACAGTCACTGGAAATCCCCTTTTGTTCACCTGAATGAATTAAACCTGGGAGTATGTGAAACCTGAAATTTGAAATGTGATTGCAATTATTTTTCCATTCTTCCCCTCCAAAGAAAATCAAGTGCACACACTTGATCTGTTATTGTTCAAGGTGAAACAAATCTGTAAAATACTGCAGCTTCCTGCTAGCTACACATTCTGTATTACTTCACTTTTAGTGCTTTTAGTGTTGCAAAAACAAAACAGTGATGAGGGGATAATCGTGCTTATATCTACAAACAGCTGGTGCATCATGAGCGTAATACCCAATCCTCACCAGCAGAGGGCAACATTGATTCACCAATGAGTTTAAAATAAGGAACCTTTGAGAGGTAATGCATGGTGCTGTACAGTGGTGCTGGCTCATGTGACAGGGGAAATCTGCACACATCAGACATCAATAGTCAAACGAGGCCGTAGATAACCACAGAATGGAAGCAGAAGCTGCCATGAATCACTCATACGATATTTATGTATCTCCTTACGCAGCATGCAATGAGTTTTCCATGACATTAGTGGTTAGACTGGAGCAGCCTCCTCCAGCTGAAGTGTGATGTAACTGGCTGTTAGAAGCCTCTTATTAGGGAAGGGGGAGTCAGAACCTGCAGGAATCCTTGCTGCTAAGTGCCTATTAACCCCCCATGTGTGACACTTACAGTGTGCAGCAGCGTGTGTATTTATGGAAATACGTATGTGTGTGCGCGCTTAATTACATGTTAGCACATGTGCATGGATGCTGTTGTTCACAGTTGCATTAATAAACTTCTTTAACAAAGGCAACAAGAGCAAGTGTTTTTTAATCGCACAGGAAAAAGAACTGACATGAATCTCATTATTGATTTTTCTAAATAATATCCAACCACAAATCTCTGCAAACTTAATCCACAGTGGATCATGAGTGGAAATAACAGGGACAGAGAGAACGTCTGCTGCTATTAATACATAATTAATGACACACTTTCTAACAAGCCGTCATGCCTAAATGTTATCAAGTCATTAATTAGGGGCAATGAGTTTCTCACCTTTTAATTAGCTGCCAGGTCTGCACATGTAAATGTTAACATGTTGTATGGATGCTCTGCTGCTCTTTTCCAGAAGGTAAGTGGTAACACTGTCTGTAAAACAGGTCCGCTTAATGGATTAAAATGCCATGTGAATAGATAAGGAATTATAAAGACAAACTCCGATCCACCACTTTGGTCCAGACTGAAATGTTTCAAAAACTCAGGACAGGCATTCACAGCATCCTCAGAATAAATCCTACTGATTTTAAACGCCACGGTGAGGTTGACTGGTGGTGACTGAAATATCATGACAACTGTTAAATGGACTGATATAATATCTGTGAATATTCACAGTCATGAGCAGGTTCACATGACTTGCCTTTGGGCCTCTTTTACAAAATGACAGAAGGGTCAGTTAAAAAAACAAACCTTACCTAACTTAGCTGTTAGCTAAATTAGCTTGACACAAAGATTGACACATTATAGTGCAATAAAATATCTTGACCTATAGTCAGCATAGGCCTTTTTGCGGCCTCTAGTTTTTATTCATTTGATATGTTATGAATATGATATTTTATTATATTTACCTGTATTTAACTGTATTTTAGATGTAAATGCTTTGGTTACATTTGAAATGAGTAATACTTTAGATCAGGGGTGTCAAACTGATCCAGGAAAAGGCCGAGGGGCTGCAGGTTTCTGTTCCAACCATGAAGAAACACACCTGAATCTAGTCATTCAAATCACCTCAGCTGTGTTCGATCAGTTGATTAATTGTATCACCTGTGCTCCTGCTTGGTTAGAAAAACAAACCTGCAGCGCCTCAATCAGTTTGACAGCCCTGCCCTAGAGGATGAATTACTGGTGATCCTTTGACTTTTATTCTGGTGCCAGTATCAAGCTAAATTGTTTGATTTGTTACATACTTTGGGTTAGGTCTAAATAACTGCAAAGCTAATGAAATTTACATCAGCCTCAGTTGTAATTTGTGTTTGGTGGTAATTTGCAAATGCTAACACGCTAACAGAATAAGCTAAGATAGTAAACATGGTAAAACATTAGACTCTACCTGCATTTGCATGATAGCATTGAGCATGATAGCATGGTTGGGTTAGCAATTAGTTCAAAGCACCGCTGTGCCACAGGACAGCCTTACTGAGCTGAAAGCATTGCTGCAGTCTAGCTTTAAACTGTCTCTTTGGGCTTCAACTTCATGGAAATGCAATAATAAATTCCTAGAATACTATTTTTAAAAGCTGAAACTGACAGAATAAGCTAAAGTCGTATAACTAGTTTGCATTATTAGAAAACAGATGTTACAGTTAAAGTTAAATAAATAATGAACACATTAACAGACATAGACCAACATTCCATTAATGTGACATGAGGTTTGACTTAATATAGCACAGTCATGGAGTCAGTCATGCACATTTCTGATTTTCTTTGCTGAGAGAGACTGTGTGGATTTATGAATATGCAGCACCTCTTCTCTTATCACAGTTCACTCCTAAAGCTTTCATCCTACAACAAAGTGAATAAATATACAATGCAAAGCAGTGCTGGTTAGGACGGGAGGGGTTTAATTCTGGTATATTCCTCAACATTCTGTAAAATGCCTATACACTTCCTGATCCTGCTGACCCCCTTGTTGTCACCAGTTGGTACAGGCCACAATGCCGTAGCCCACTATCACTCTCCCCCCGTCCCTAAGCCGCACAGCTCCCTACAACCCTACTGAGCCTGTCTGACAGAGAGCAAGAGAGCGCGTGTGTGCCCATGTGTGTGTGTGAGACACAGAGAGGCAGCCGAGATGAGAGTGTGAAGCAGTGAGAGGGAAACCTAGAAAGAACAGCAAAGGCGATCAGAAAGGGGGGGGAGGGAGACGGCGAGCACAGCTAAAAGGCAGAGCAGAAGGAAGAGAAGAGAAGAGGGGAGGGAGATAAAGTGTAAATGTTAATGTACTATCTTTGATGGTCCTGGTGCCAAAGTCAAGAGATGCAATGACTAGATGACCAGCCACTACACACACCAGCATCCTGTCCTGGAGCCTTGACAGGAGGGGATAAGAAAAATCCACACACACTCAAAGGCAAAACACTCTTCAACCAGTCCCACATCCACTGGATCATGTCGTCTACTGGGTCAACCAACCACAACAAGCGTCTGGCATGTAAGTAACCAACACAGTATGAGCTAACAGAAATGTAGCTGATATTGTAACTTTAATGTCCTGAATAGGAATTTACTCTGCATTGTTGTTGTTGTAATTTTAAACACTTTCTGTGCTCCTTTTTATCATTCTGTGCAGGTATTAATTGCATTGATTTACACAATACAGCCACTTTATTATGATCATATATATCATCTTTTTGCATATGGCTGGTGGGGAGCTTTAATATAAAATTGTGCAGAGGTTATTCAGACTACATGGTTCAGCTCCTGCATCACGACTCACCATTCACAACAAAACTCTTCATAGGAGATCATTTAATTCTGCATTAGTTTTTTAAGCTCTTTGACGGATAACAAATCAATGTTCGATGTATTTTATGTTCCACAGTGTGTATAATAGGTACTGCATGACTGTTACATCATTTTCTCTGGTAAATGCGATTGAAAAACCCTCCACCAAGGATTAACTATATTATAACTCCAAACTAAATTAGTCTAGTTCACTTTATCCTTTTATTTCTCAGTCCAGCCTTGAACAAAGCCTTTTAGTAACTACTTAAAAAAAGTCAAAAGTAATAAAAGAGGCCTGCTCTTTTTAACGAAATGGGCCTGACAGCCTTGATGGTGGTGTGACGCTGTTGATGCAGATGAGGTTTAATCACAGTAAGGGATAACAACCACTTCTCAGAGTCTGACTAAGCTACAGGAAGTCGGTCTTTATATAGAAGCAGAGAAGAAAGGCTGCTAACAACTTGCCAGACAGCCATTGTCTTGCTTTCTAATTGAGCACAAGTTCACTTAAAGCTGTTTCCTTGTGTTTAAGTGTCAAGAGAATAATCTTTTTTGCCAAACTAGGTTCTGCTTTAATGAATACACTTCTGTGCATGGGTGCATGTGAGGGTTTGCTGATGTGCACAGACAAGAGGCAGGGCACTTCATGGGAGCTCTGTGGAGACTACTGAAAGCCCTGTTATGACTGACCTAAATCGGGAGCAGTGGGCATGGCTGGAGGTCATCTTTGCATTTAGCCCTGAGTGAAGTGCCTTAATGGCTTTGGGAATGGGAAGGGGAATGGCCTGGGAATAGAAAATCTGATCAGACACTTGCAGAGCAGGTGGTCAGACAAGGTCCAAGATATAATTGCTAGGATCATAAGTATCTGAAGATTCAGATTCAAGAACATTAACACCATTATGATGAAAGTGCAACTGCATCAGCATCAAATTATGAATTGTATTAAAAACTTTACACATAGTTGAAGAGATAACAACACCACTTTGATTGATTTTCCCTTGATTGCACATGCAATTTTACATTTAAATCAGACACATCTGTTGCAAAGCAATTCACGAAAAAAGCATAAGTATAAAACAATAAAAACATAAATACAACTAGCATTAGCAGCAGCAGCAGCAAAAGTCCAATAATTTGCAATATGACGGGTATGTGATGATGTGTATTGGGGTATAAAATAATGATGCAGACTTTATTTAAAGGATGAATTCATGCAAAGTATTTGCAGTATGACGTTGGAGGTTTATGACGGCGAGTATAGTGGGGAGAGGTGGGACAATGGTGTCATAAATGAACTGTAAGGATTTACTTTCCACTACAAGGCTGTGTGTTTATGGATACGAGCGTGGGGGCGGTGGGTGGAGTGGGGCAGCATGGCGGGGGAGGTGGCTGTTGTGGTGCAGTGATCTCACTCATAAATGATTTATGCCTGATGGATTGCTGTGGCCACAAGGCCAGCATAGGAGGGCGATAGGCTCGGTAAATAATAGCAGTAATACCTAAAAACGATGTGGATGTATACTGCTGAGAGGCAGTGACACCATCATCGGGCCCCGTGGGGAATTAGGAGCTGCAGGAGATGAAGGGTGGAGTCTGAGATAGATGGGCTGTCAAATGTGACTGGCCATGCAGTGCAAGTGCCTTACTAGCTCTCTCTAAAGCACATAAACCCCAGTCTCTCCGTTCAGCAAAAACAGAAAGATGATCATGGGATTTCTTTCCTCTTGCCACAGGGAGACTGAATGCTTCATCATGTGACTCTTTGCTTCAATGGGAACATTTGTTCCCTGCTTCCTTTGCCGTTCCCAAGACTCTTGATGTATGATTGCACCATTAGAATGACACAGAGTGGCTAATGACGCATTTATTTAATGTTTCATCGTAGAAACGATGCCGATATGGGAGTCAGAAAGAAGAAAACAGAGAGAAATAAATGCACATTGCATGCTGGGGGAGAATAAAACGACCACAGACAGACAGGTAATTTGTCACATTTGAATGGGAGGATAAAGGCAAACAGTGTGGATTACTGGGAGTGGAGCAGTGGAGGTGGCAAAACGATCAGACCGCAGAAGAATAATCAGAAGGATGAAAAAAATCATGTGCTTCAGCTCAACTTTCACCTCTGGCCCTGTACCACTCAACCCCACTGCCTTTACCTCCGAGTTAGATTCCTAGACATAAAGACATGCTAATGATCTTATTAACAGCAATACAAGAGTTACAATAAGAATGAGAAGAATTAGGATTTTGCAAAATGTGCACTAAAAGAGGTTAAAGAAATTCTATTTCCATTCTAAAGCCAATTAAATTCCTTCTATTCAGTGTGTGTGTGTTTGCCTTAACACACAACAAAATACACAAAATGCATGGCGTCACTGCACACTTGTTTTTGTCAGTGTGAGACTTAGCTGAGGCAAGCAGACCCTGTAAAGCTCTTTGCCTGAAATCACTGACACTACAGCTACTTTATACCGGGAATAATGCACAGCAGGCTCAGGTTGCATAACACCACATTCTCCTTTCTTTAACAAACTCCTTTCTTCTTTCCTTCCTTCCCTACAAACTCAGCCAACTCAGACATCCTACATGCATGTACACACAGCCCAGGCGGTAAGCTGCGTAATCAGGCACTCCAATCCAGTAGGAGTCCAGTGTCAGGGTGTGCAGTTGAAGGATTGCGCCAGCATTATGTAACAATAAGCCCGAGGTAATTATGGTTCAGTGTGGGCTAAGACAGAGCAGGGGTTTCTGGGTAAGGGGCATAGGTC
This sequence comes from Serranus cabrilla, assembly GCA_903364295.1. Classification (NCBI taxonomy): domain Eukaryota; kingdom Metazoa; phylum Chordata; class Actinopteri; order Perciformes; family Serranidae; genus Serranus; species Serranus cabrilla. The sequence continues at coordinate 689,385 of CAFUXE010000677.1, forward strand.
CTGTGACAGATCACAAGTGTTGAGTGGAATTTTACAGAGAAGCTTTAAAAATACTGTAAAGCTTAGCTCAGTTAGTCGTCAACAAACCTTGATATTTTGTGAGTGACCTCCTGTCTTTGATGTTTGTTCCAAACAGGAGCCTCCATAGTGAAAGAGTTATAGATTTCAGTACTAAACACACTGTAATGTATCAATGGGAGTTGTTGTCTTGCTTGCTAGTCATCCACCATTTGCAATGAGAATCTATCTGAAACTAGAAAAGCACCCGGAGAGCGCAGACCTCCGCCAAGGCAATAGGATCAGTTACGCAATAACAAATTTCACTCTTAAACGATTATATGGAAAGCATGTATTTTGGGAGCACACTGGCATTTAAATATTTCATCCACTAGATGGCGGCAGTTAGTGAAGGCAATATGGTCACTGACGCAATAATATAAATTCGGAATAGTAGCTACTGTAGCTAACATGATTAAGTAAATTACATCATGGGGCAGCCCAGTTCTGCTATCCTAGTCAGAACCATTATACTGACCGTTGTGATGGACATTGCTTTAATGTTATAATATTACTGTACACATTAGCTTGGTGGCTGACAAACCATCAGCTAATTCTAATAGTAGTCTATAACAAGTAGCCTTCATACTGTAAGTTTTGGACTACAACTGTAATTCCTGGATCTTGTAATGCAGTGGTAAGGGTAACCACACTGCTACTGTATCCCTGGATAATCATCAGCAGAATGAGTTTGAGATGTAAGACACCGCCAGAGCCACTTTTTGCACACAGCAGTCATACTGAATTATTCATTGTATGGTTTTCTTTTCAAATAATGTTGTTTTTACTGTCCGTCAGTGGTTGTAACAAAGCCGTGATGTGCTTTAGTGCACTGTCAGCGCTGTCAGCACTCATAGACATACAATACATCAGGTTAATCAGTGTGGAACCAGCAGATTTGCCTCTCCTCTCCTCTCCTCTCCTCTCCTCTCCTCTCCTCTCCTCTCCTTTACTTGTGACCTGTACACCTATTTCCTGGCCTAGATAAGGGTAAAGCAGCAAAATACTGAATGGGTTGCCAGGACAATTCAATCAGACTTGCTCACGACCCTTGCTCTAACTTTTCTAAAGATTGCTCTTTTTTTCTCATGATAAGTTTTCTTTCCTTTGGACTACCTCTGAGAAAGCTAAACTTATATACGATTCCAAGTGGAAAGAATACTTTACTTGATGAGCCACATAAGGATCGTTGGTGGTTAATAACCCCTGTCAAAAGCGAGGGATTCCCCTTTGGATGCCATGAACACCATCTGGGTCTCACACAGAGAATGGTAGTAATGTAACCTTAACCAATTTGCATGGAGACCTCCTACACGTCTTGCACAGCAGGGTGGTAGAAAACTCAGAGGTTATCTGGATGAGTCAGCCTTTTACATACATGTTTTTCTCCCACGCTGGGGCAGACAGATGGAGACACGCCGCTGAGCTTGTGCGTGGGTTGGGCATGTCCACTGGCAACTTGAGTAGCAAAATTTGACTTTTAGAGAAAGAGACAAAGAGAGAGAACAGAGAGGTGGGGGTAGAAAGAAAAGCTTGCCCAGGGAGGAGAGGAGAGAGAGAAAAGAACCCTATAAGGTCGGCAGGCAAAAGTGAAGTTTACGTAAGCTGTGAGATGTTATCATCATTGCTGTAACAGCCTGTAGAAGGTGGTTTATTTATCTTAAGCAGCCCACTGCTACCGCATCATGACTGCCAGATGATCATAGATACTGACAGGTGGCAATGAGATAGCATGGCAGGTTGGCATGTTGAGGCCAAGGGTCTTCCTGAACAGAATATCTCGTTAATATACTTTGATCTGCAGTGTCAAATGGCATACAAGAGAAGGGTCGTGAATAACTGAGTGTGCTGTCTTGCTGGAGTGATGTAACGCGGCTGTCGCATGTAAATGGTCTGAGTGGTGATCTATTTCTGATTAGATCTGCAACAATTAGTCAGCAGACATAGAAAATAATCTGCAACAATAATATATTAATAGTTTGAGATTTTTTAAGCAGCAGTGACAAACATTTGATGATTTCAGCTTCTCCCGTGACATGTAATCATCACAGCAGCTCAAGGTACGGACAGAATAAAGAATACAAATAAGACATAATATACATACATTATACATTATATACATGAAATACTTACATGGCTGCTATTTGGCATTTATTATTAATATTACACAGAGGTTTTCTTTGTTTTCTTTGTTTGTTTCCTGAGAGTATTTTGTAATTGACAGATATTGCACATTGGAGAAACAATATCACATTAATTAAATTATTATTGCCAACAATTGCTTTGGTTGTTTGAACTGCTGGTTAGTCAAAACTAAGCATGTAAAGACAGTAAGTGGGAAATTATGACAGGAATATTTCAGTGTATTTTTTATGTTTTATTGACCACACAATCAAGAAAATAATAATTTAATTTAATTTAATTTAAATACTCTGCAGATGGTCCAATAAGATGGTCCAAGATTAAAAAAAAAAAAAAAAAGAGGGCTTAAAAGCTGAACAAAAAACTGCAACAAAAAAAAGGAAAAACTTCTCAAACAAATCTGGATTGCTTGCTTGTCCCTCAAACTGTAATGCAAAGTGGCATTTCAATAAAGTTACATATTTAAATATTAGTAACAAAACTACATCCCAGAGTAGCTCAGGATTCTGTGGTCTGATGCCATGAACACCAGTTCCCACAGCAATAAATGTCTCAGCATTATCCACATATCAAGTTGCTTCAATTTGTTATATTAGTTACAATCACTTTATTTACCTTCATGTGAGGACACAGGTTTATATTTAACAACACTGCCAGCCCTATATCATTGACTGCATTCCCAATTCACCCACTGAAATATCAGCCAGGGCGACTGTGGACCGCAGAGTGGTTTTGCAGCCTCCACAGACAGCTTGAATGACGGAATAAAAGGCTGTCGTTAGTGCATGGTAGTGGACACACACACCCCTCCAGGGCCGTGGAAGAGTGACTGACAGATTGACTTGCTGGGTCTCCAGAGACGGAGCTGTCTGCAGAGAGAGGCCGGGTCACACAGACATGTTTGTTTTCAAACAGGAGGAAAGCAGCACTGTAGATTAAATGTGGATGTTGTTACTGTGCATGCAGGATCCATCTGCTCGCATCATGTAAACATGTTAGTCATGGAAGCTCAGTACCTATGTTACACACACTGAGTGATGAAATGAGCATAAACTAAGCGCATGTGTATACAAAGCATGCATGCAGATCACAGAAGCAATTACAGCTTCTGTGAGCATGCTCGCCCTGTATTCATACACACTCACACAAACATTAAACACTGGTGACATGAGTCAAAGTGTCAGCCCAATGGGAGAAGGCACAATGTGTGCTGAGGATGATGTAGCACAGTTACACAACCACAGCTGGTCAGCATGGCAGAGGTCGATGCTGGAGGTAGACCTCAGGACAGATGCTCGCTTGTTTTTCATAACATGTCTGTGCTGTCACGCATTAAAAAAAAAAGTTCCCAGTAACGTCACACATTGGTAGCTCGGGGATCTTCAGAGATTTGCAAGGTTTGCAACAGCTGACTCTTGCTTTTCTGTTCCCGTCCTGCCCATACATATGAGTCTGCAAAGGAGGAACTGCAGCTCGGAGATGGACCCTGAGTTAAGGGGCATGCTGACAACATACTGTCATCTTAAAATGTGCACTGCACTGTGGAGTTTTGGGCAGTTTTGCACACATTACTACATCAAAATACAGCAGATATTCAAGCAAATATTTGGTTAATGCTAAGAATTCTTATTTACAGGTAAATTGATTTTAAGACTGCATGTGTTTTTGATCATGACCACCAGAGGTCAGACTAATGTCATGACAACATGCCACAGAAAGGGCTGATGGGAAGGTCCGGACAATGAGAAAGGGAAAGAAAAGAAGTGCAAAGGAAATACTAAATATTGAGATAAATAATATATATTGCATATACATTTGACTATGTTTGACAGCTTATATAAGTTTGACAATAACTTCAGCCTCTGCAATACAATAGAGTTTATCTACTGAACAAATACATGTATTATTGATTGAATACTCAGTTTTAATGCCACATCAATGGCTTTGTACATAATGCATGTATATATATATATATATACATATATGTTATTGTAAAATCAGGGCTTAATTTTTTTGTTTGGAAAAATGACGCAGCTTAGCAACTGACAAATACTGAGTTGACCGTTTATTGGGTGTTTTCTGCATTTGTATCAGAGATGAGTGAATAGTGCGTCTGTTACATGGCTGGCAAACACAAAGAAAGGCCTGCAGCTAATAATCGGCGATGATAAGACATGTTTAGAACGTCATAAATTAATAGTGTTTTTTCAAACCTGTGGTTTAGAAACCAAATCTTTTATTAGCTTTGCCAAATACATTCCTGTGAGGCTCTGGGAAACTTTAATCTTCATAACCTGTCAACCTCTTTTCCACTAATACGTTTCTTATTCTCAAGCATTTGTTTTGCATTGTATGGTAGAGAGACAAATGAGGGGAAAGAGAGAGTTTAATAACATGAAAGAAAAATCCCTGTCCCAGTGTGTGCATCCCGAGGCCTGAAATTAATGTTTTGTGTGTTTTGTTTTTGTATGTTCTTTGTTCGGTGATCAGCGGAGACAGACAACTCCCAGCGGCTGTTGGACAACGATTCAGCCCAGCACCTGAAGCTGAGGGAGAGACAGCGCTTTTTTGAAGAGGTTTACCAGCATGATGTGGACAACTACCTGCCCTCTGCTCACCTGCAGGTGGACTGCAGGAAACGTGAGTGAAATGGTTTGAAAGTTATGGGCAAAATCTGCTTTGCTAAGAAGGAGATTTGCCAAATTATTTCAGTTTAAACTACATCCATCCATCCATGTTCATGTTATGCTGTTGTGCCTGTATATGCAGCCCCTATGGGAAGCATCTCTTCTATGGAGGTGAACGTGGACGTCCTGGAGCAGATGGACCTGATGGACATCTCTGACCAGGAGGCCCTCGACGTGTTCCTCAACTCAGGCTCAGGATCAGATGAGGGAGCGCTGGCATCTCCACTACCAGGTGCCCTGATGGCCTCTGAGCCGCAGTCAACCTGCTGCCACTGTACTGACTTAAAGCTATTAAAGGCACAGTCTGGATGAAAATAATTGATTGTTGAGTCTCATTCCTTGGTCTTTAAATATCAGCAGCTCATTCCCAGAACAGCTCATACGCAGAACTGGGAATTCCCAGAACTGGGAATGAGCCTCAACAACCCAAACTCAGTGTTTAACGGCTGAGGAATGAGACTTGGGAATCAGCCACCAACTTCTCCAAAATCATATACTCCACCTTAAATGTAATCACTTAACGTGCAGATTTGACTAAAGTAGGTCAATAAACATGCCAGTAAGGTGTCACATTCTAGATTCATGACGGATATTCTGTGCACAGACTCGCTCTCTCATTATCGTTCATATTCTATGAATCATACTTTTTGTTTTTGACTTTTTACCTCAGGTGCAACTAAACAAGGTTCCACATTTTCTTACTGGGATTGTACGTGTGTATTTTCTGTTACAAAATGGCTCCAGAGACACTGTGCCATATTGTATTCGTGTGTAGGATTAATGTGGAATTTTACACATTTTTTTAATGTATTTCTTGTATTATGTATTATATGTATTACAATGTATTTACAATCAAATGAACATTTAAGGCACCTTTTATGGGCAATAGTACAATAATTAACTTCTTTTTAAAAATGGATGTGAAAAACTTAACTATAAGGTTTGGAAAACATTTCAGGCGAAACTGATCAAAGTCACATCCTCCGGGTCCAGAGACACTGACTCTCTTAATTTTATGAATCATCTCTACATTTCCAAACGGCTTTGATGTGGAAACAGTTTCCCGTGTCAGTAGATGATTTGCATTCTGACAAAACTCCAAATTCACACCTCGTCAGCTTCAAAATGGCATCGTAAAATTTTCCAATACACCAGTGTATACCTTTTACTGTAACATTAACCTGCACTTTAAATTTGGAAAGTTTCTAGAGACATGTTGCTTTTTTTCTGAAGTAAATAATGGGCCATCCATATTAATCTTATACATGGTGAATATGGAATAATACAGGTGCACCCTGGTGAAATACGCAGCCCTGGCAGAGGGCAGGTAGGTGCAGACATGCCCTAAGAATACAAGAACCAACAGACAGCTTGGATTTCCCGACAGCGATAAATCAATCAATTTTGATTTGATTTGATTTGATTGATTAACAGCTTCTGTTCACAGAGGGAGAGGAGGAAGAAGAAGACGAGGAGGATGAAGATGCAGAGGTCGTGTACAGGGAGCGCGCACCTTTGAAGCGGCAAGATGAAGTTCACCGCAGCTCCAAGTCTCGCATGTCCTCGACATCATCCGGCTCCAGTGACACCAGCGGGGGCGGAGCCGACACACCTGTGATCCAGTCGGACGATGAAGAAGTGCACGCCGACACTCTGCTGCTGACCTCTGTACCCCACGCCAGGGATGAAGAAACAGAGGAGGAGGATGAGGAGGAAAGATGCCTTGCAACTAAATCTCAATAAAGACTGATTTCTACACTGTGTAGAGATATTTAGAGGTGAAAAGAGTCTCTCTGTCTATTTGACATCCTTTCTTTCGGGGAAAACCCTGCATGGTTGACTTGGCTGTGATTTGCTGCGTCTTTTGACTGTTTCCCCAAGTACACTGGATTTTTCTTTACGATTTAAAATCTATTTTTCCTACTAAATGTTAAGCTCTCTATTCAGTTCTTTGTTGAAATTCTTGGCAACGGTGTCTCAAAGATTTGGCAATGGTGTCTCAAGTTTCTTGACATTTGTATGCAAATATTGTGATTCATCACACTCCCATGCGCTGACATGTTCTGGCTGATGTAAAAGAAATTACCAATTCCAGTTTTTGTCCCTCTCACTGCCAGGGGGAAAACTCCCTCCTGCCCATTTTTTTTTGCCATAAAAGCACAGTTACCGAACAGCCACATGAGACAGGAGCTGCAGTGTGTTTAGAAATAGAAGTAAAATATGTGAGTTAAGTTCTGTGAGGTAAAGAAATGCAAACAGAAACTCAAGGCAATCTGTCAAAAGAGGCTTTTCAACTTTACTACACTTGGACTCGAATGACCTTGAACTTTCCTCTTCTTTGCTGGTATTTACTACAGTGCAGTGGAAAGCATCCGTCTTATAGGACATACCAGACCTTAGAGTGGCAATAAAAACATAAATACTGCACAGAGTAATAGAATAAGAATGATCTGACTGGATGGATTTCAAAGCAGCAAAGATGCAGTTTAATTAAGAGTCTTCTATTTGTGTTGTTGAGGCAGAAGTGACACAAAAGGTTGAATTGATTTGACAAATCATTCTGAATCTATTGCAAGGTGCATGTGCAAACTATTTACAGTGTCAAGAATGGAACTGTGTTTGTAAATGCATGCTATTCTGTTATTGTTAGTGACATTACATGTGTTGCATAACTGTGCTTAGTAAGTTCACCACATGAGGTGTAAATGGGGACATGTGACGAGTGAGTCAGTCAGCTGTTTGTTTCTGCACATCTGTTTGTTTGTGTGGGTGTGTGAGTATGTGTGTGTGTGTGTGTGTGTGTGTGAGGGCGTGGGTGTTAAATATTAAATACAACAGGTATTCACCTGGTTGAGCCTACGGCTACTTTAACAAACAGCCTTTTTACAGTGTTAATTATGATGTGTATCTCTTCCCAACTTGAACATCTTGCTATGAACTAAATAAAAATGAAACAGAGGTTAAAACTAATGACTTTACTGTGTTTGCCCGTGTTGTCTTTCACTCACTTGCTCTTCTTGAAGGAATTAAAGTTTTCTGAGCTGCTGTTTTTCTAACTGGCTAGTTAATACTTGTTTTTTTAAATAAACATACACTCCCTGACACTTTCACTTGAATAACATTAGGATGAAATGTCTTAAGTGTCTGTGAACCGGAGAGTTTGTTTTGGAATCTGACATTGTTTGAAGACAGTTAAGCATTTGTGAGCGTGACCTTTAAAAGTGACAGATGACGAGTTATCTCTACATTGCACATATCAAATGCTGTCTGAGCGCCCAGCGCTGACTTGGCAATCATGCTCACTCACTCAGAGATGGAATGTATTTAAGTATATTTACTCAAGTGCTGTACTTAAGTACAATTTTGAGGTACTTTTACTTTACTCGAGGCAAATATCGTACTTTTTACTCTACTACATTTACCGTATTTTGGACATGTGTGTAGCACATTTGGAATCTGCAACTCAATTGAGTTTTTTCCCGCAGATTGTGAGACATGCCTACTTTCTGTGCATTGCTTTGGTTATTGCACACATTTGAAAAGCTAAGGAAGAGATGCATGTCCTAAACAAATGCCTACATTTTTGGTCAAGAGAAATACACGTCAAAAGACTTTGATAACATCAGGTTTTTAAATATGCTCAAATATTGCAAAAAAACAACAAACAAACAAACTTTTGCCTCAAAGAATCTAAATGTCAGTTGTTTCACGTGTCCATATTTCGATGTGATAGGAGTGTGAACGGCTGTGTGTAAACCGTAATATAAGTGTAATATAAATTTTCATCAGCCATGTAAGCAGCTAGGCAGGAATATGTTGAGCTTGTAACTGTCAACTGTCAGCGTCATGTTTTCCAGTGAGCAAGGGAGAACAGAATTTTCCCACAGGAAAATTTAATGTCATTTATCACAAGGATATAACGTCCTGACTCATCTTGTTGTACAGCTGCTCTCCTCTCTATGCATCAAGCTCACTGGTTCAACTTGTATAACAAGTTTGCCCATAAATTTACTACCTCTCGTCTCCAACTGCATTTTCTTATACCGCTGCCGTCTTGTTTATGTGCCTCCTTTCACAGCGAGGACGGGTGCAGCTTGGGGAGCTGCTGCCCTGCTGCACTGTGTCCTTCATGGTTTGTTGTCTGTCATCAAGGCCATGACACAGAGCGTTTGTCTTGAATTGCCTCTCGGAAAAATGCATACACGTAAGTTTCATTCAGACCAGAGAGTCCAGGCCCGCCATCATGAACAGGATATTCCTACAATCTGAGATTTTTAATTTGAAAGTCATAAAATGATCAAAACTCCCAAACACAGGGGAGCAGGCCAAACTTGTTCTATATACCATCACTGACTTCTTCCATGGGGCTGTAACTCTGGAATGTCTCAAGTGCAAATTCCTCCGACTGCAGCATCCGACCAGACAGAAAAGTGTTCTATAATTTACTACATGAAATCTACATCGATATCTATGTGCCTACAGGAACACTGACAAAAACACAACTGTTCATAAACCGCTGAAGGTGATGGACACGACAGGCCGCGGCCTGGATGACTGAGCCATCATTTTTATGAATAACAGCCCTCGTCGTACCTGTTTCTTTTCAAAACTTGAAGTCTGAACAAGTGTGGCAGCGTTGTTTACTGTCACTCACTCTCATTGACTGCTGCTGTGTAATTTACCATTCACAGGTATTGTTTGGACTTTCGGTGGAACTGCTGGACTAATGAAGAGGTTACTTTTATTTGACTGCATGTGGGTGTGTGCTCGACGATTCACGCCACACCTGTCTCTCTGCGTTTAAGACAATATTCATGTAGTAGTAATGATTATAATGTTAAATTTGACCTGCGGCAAGATGTGTTTTAATCATGGGCTGGATGGTTTCGACTGACGCCAAAGTCAGCCCAAGCATGGGTGTGTATGAGTGAGTAAGTGACACTTTGTTTGGGGGCTCGGGACAGCTCGAGGCGCTCCGGCTTTTTGTCAGTGGCCTCCCAAAGACGGCGCTTTTACTTTACTCATTTCAGTTCAAAGTTGTTTTATGCCGTGAACGGATATCCAGCTGTTTGTGGATAATGCAAGGGCGTTCATACACATGTTACAGGAATAGTTATTGACGATTCCCAAACACAGTCAGACATATCCTATGTTCTGACCTCATCTTGTTAATGGTTCATCTACATGCTGCTGTGCACCACACTCAGCCTGTTTACTGTATTTCTATAGGTCTTCACCATGCATATAGATGTGGAGGAGTCAGACTAAAAAAGTGATCTGATACGTTACAGGGAACTCATGCATCAGTAGTATTGGTAGTATTATTTGTTTCAGTGCATATGCACCCCTCCCCCTTTGTGAGCTAAATTCATCTCAACCCAGTTCCAGAGATTCTAAAAACATTAATGTTTTTTCCCTCCTGTCAATCAGCAATGGATCTTTTGCCCAGACTCACATTCAGTTTACCAAACTCATTATCTTTAACCACAGTATTACATGAACCAACCTTAGATTTCCTGCTTTTCTAACCAACTTCAACCACTAATGTGTATTGTTTGGCGGACACAGCCCTGGCCCGAGGTCTGAATTAATTGTCTTTCCTAAATGTGTGAAAATGTAAAATGCAATTACTTCCACAGTGCAGCATGTGTTAGGATTCCACCTTTTCCCCCCCTTCCCCCCTTCTTTCTGTGTGTGCAGGTGAGGCAGGCTGCTGCAATCACCTCCACACCTGCAGTCATTCAGCCATCACCAGGAGTATTTGAGGCCGGCTCTTCTCGGCAGTCTATGTCAGTCTTCGTGTGTCTGATTCTCTGGAACTACGGCTCCTGATCTGTCTCATCAGCTGCTGTTTTTGCCCTCCGCAGCCCGGCCTCTAACTGCATCCTTCCTTCCCTCCCTCCCTCCCTCCCTCCCTCCCTGCCTGCCTATATACACAGCCTGCCCCTCTCTGCTGACACTCTATCCTGGATCCCTCCACCACTCTAAAGTCTCAATAGGCACAACCTTCACTTCAATAAGGCCAATACAAAAATGAGTCCAGTGAGCTCTTAAACCCAGAGTTAACAAAAGTGAATCCCTTCTTTCCAGTTCTACAACTTTGCCACCCCTCATTTTTTAATCCATGAATTAAGTCACAGTAACTGCCTCTCTTTTTCACTGAGGTCATCCAAAGTGAAACTGAGGTCATAAGCCTAGTTTTACCAAGGGACCACATGTCAGTCATTTGTAAAGTAAAAATCCCCCCGTAAATGAACTACTATATTTAGCTGAACTCCGGGGTCCTGTGATAAAACTAATCCAAAGCCAATAGGCATCTCTGTGATTTGGACAGGAATGGGCGGGATCTGACCCGTGGTTACGCGTTGATTTGTTTCCGGGACGCTGATTATTTACTTTTGGCGAAAAATGGAGGCTGCGTTGGAGTGTTTGGAAAACTTTTTGGGTCCCGGGTCAGAAAAACCTTATCGGCCCTTAACTTACAGCAACAAAAAGAGGAGGATGAAGAGAAGGCGCAATATCAGAAGCAAATGGCGGATCACGTCGTGCTTTGCACTGTGCGGTAGGAATATATATATATATATATATTTCTGTTTGTAGCCTTGTGTTTAATATATCTGGCTGGCGCGAGCAGTAATACAGCACCGAGCTGTGGCCGAAAATCTGCGCAGTTGTTTTAACATCAACTCACGCACGCGCGTTGTTTTAACATCAACTCACGCACGCGCGTTGTCATCATATCGGTAGATGTCGGTAAATTTCAGTCAAATCTCTCTTCAGTTATCACGTGCGAATGCGCCACATAAACAGCGGAGGAAGGCGGGTAATTTATTTATTACATGTGGTCAATGTTATGCCCTTAAAAGTACAACACTACAACCCTACAAGCTTCCAATAGCTGATTAATATTTACCTGATATATAATTGGTTTGACTGAGGAATGGGATCCTATAGGACTGAATGTAACCTATCCATCAGTGGTTTGGACACGGCACCTTCAAACCAAAGTGACTCACTCCCCACTATTTCTTAATGACTATGTTAGGTAACAGTCATCATCTTTGGACTATAGAAACCAACAACACATGATGGTGAGTATTTATCACCACAAAAATGCAATTTACTTGAAACTAATGACTCATAATAAAGCTGTTTTTAATCCAGCAGGGAGCAATTATCTCAACAAAGCACAATAAACCTTTGCCTGGCGGCATAACAAACACAGTTGTCAGTGCGTGACAACACAAAAGATTATCCAATGGTATTCACTCTCCTTCGTTTTCTGCCAACAGTTTGACTTTACCTTTCAGAAAAGGTGTAGCCTTGATATGAAATTAAATTTTATGACCTTCCCACGCTGTCAGGACTTCATTGTCATATGTTAGGGGTCTCTAGTTTGAAAGATCATGATACAGTTTGTGTATTTCTGCATACATCAATGTGTGGAGGTGGAATACAAATCGTTTTAAGCAAACATTCTCTGGGTGCTGCGTATCTGTAAACAGTCAAGCAGGTTAGATCAGGATAGCACCCTGGTGGGAATGGAAAATAAACAAGTAACAACATGCTGGTCTCTACATGGCACAATTTAAGTTCTTGAAATGAAACAGAACATAATGTGCAGCAGTCGTATTTTAAAGGAATCTTCCTGTGAGGTTTTGGATGTCACATGCTGCATGTCTGAGGCTTTACTCAGAAATACCGATGTTAGTCAGAGGCGTCTCTGGCACACGAGCAATAGAAACTAAAAAAGATATAAGTATCTCATTAGGAAGACATTTTTCAGTGAAGTGGACGCAAAGTATCCACCCATTTTGTTACCTAACATTTAGTTTATCACACTGACAGAAATGGAGGGATCAAAACAGATGGAAGCTAGGAGAATGAAAAATAAGGCTTGTCGGCTTATAACGTGGTTTAAAACTGCTTTGGGATCTGAAGAACTTTGAGGGTATTTCAAGTGGTCAGTGAACAAGTTTTTTTTGGCATTTAGCTCACGTAAATTCATTATTATTAAAATATGTTTTCATAATGGACATGCATATACAATGAGCACACATGACATGTTATACTGACTAGCCAACGGTAATGTGTTTTTAGATGGATGGATGGATGGATGGATGGATAGATGTCACATGAACCAGATTTTTTCTTTAGTTTTTTTAAATATAACATCATATTATTCTATATTACGGGTTTTTTTTATAATAGACAAAAAGAGAGTAGAGAGTAGAGAAGTTTCTAGTGATCCATTGAGGATTTCTTTTTTTTTTGCACAAAGACAGAATAAGTATGAGTATGTAATAAATAAATACAAATATTAAGAAGAGGTACATCAATCTAAAATAAAAATAGAAGTAGAAATTGCCTTTAAAGACAGGTTTGCAAAGTAAAGTGACAGGCGTGATTACAAGTTTAGAATCATATCATTCTAATAGTAAAGTATATAATAAATAATAAGTATAATAAAAATATATACCAGTTTATAACAAAATATAAATCACTCCAACAAAGAGAAAATGCAGAGGAAGAGTAGTGAGGGTGTGTCCCGCGTTTGCATTAGCGTGTGTGTGTGTGTGTGTGTTACTACCTACAGCTTCGTGCTCTGATCTCTGGCGGCATCAGTGCTCACATTGAAAGATTTATATAAACAAAGCAGCTCCAAAATCTGTCTAATAACATTGCCAACTATGCCCTAAATAATCTGTTACATACAATTTAATCCTTTAAGTGACAAGTAATGTGCAGTAGCAAAATACAGACAAATCTAGAGCCTAATGGTGTAATGGGGATATAGATGCAGGAAAAGAAAAAAGTGTACTGAGAGTACTTGACTGACAGCTAAATATACAGGGTGTGCATGTCTCTTTACTTCTTAAAAGAAGTATTACAAAAGCAAATGAACAGACAAATATATGGAAATTATTAGAAAATGAGGAGTAGATTTTGAAGTTTTTAATACACCTCTACTCCTCTCTCTCTGTTAGAGGACGGAGAGATTCAATGGATCCTTCGCTCCTACATCAGGCGGTCTAATTCAAGAGGCATCAGACTAAATGATCCCCGCGGGGATAAATAAAGTCATTTTGATTTGATTTGATTGATGGTACCATTAGGTGCATTTAGCACATCAAGACGGTACTCGATTTGTTGCCATGTTTGCTGTAGCAGAGCCTCATCAATGGTTGCCATGGCGTCAGTGATGTTTAGCTTTAGGTCAGTGATGTCCCGTATCTTTGTCTGAGACACGATATCTTTAACTTAACCCCACAGAGAGAAGGATCCCATTCTGTTTCAGTAAACCATGATACACATTGTGCCTTCTCTTGAGGAGTATAGACATTTTTATATATAGGGTTAATTTACCACAAGCGATTTCATCACCAGGGTACCTGAAATACACAAATGATAACCTCTGAATACATACAACAAATCTGATTAAGATATGTCATTAATTGCCTTTGTAATATTTTTTTTAACTGTAAAGAGACTTTATGGACACCCTGTATATACCAATGGATTCAAAATGTAATTTCAGTCACTTTATAACTCACAGGACCTTTGAATTGGGGTTACGTTTGTGTGAGCAGCAGGCCGGACATAAATAAGGCATTGTAACATGAGCTATAGAGCTGGAGGAGTGTTCATGTGAGCCCAGCTCTGTTTCTCAGCACAGACAGAAAGTCCACATTCTCTAGTAACTAAAACTTCCCCTCTCCCAAAAACACAACTATACGTCAAGCCAATAAACAGGTAGGCCTACCACATACATTCTATATGTACAAACGCTGCAATTACAAGATCACTTCTCACGTAAGTGCATGCAAGAACACACAGCCTTTTTTGAACTGCAAAGTCAGCCAACCTGCTGCCTGCAGGCATTGTGGGCTGTCTTCTGTGCACTCTTATTCAAACTGACTTTGACTGTTGTGGAGTACTCGCACAGCGGATATAACGCCGAGTGGGCCAAGATGAGGACTGTTCAACTGCTGCTTCTGTTGGTAGGCATGAAATTCTACAATTATCTATATTTATGATAAGGCAAGCAAAAAAAAGGCCATAACCAAAAAAACTAAGTAAATGATTGGTTATTTTTCAGAGAGTTAAGTTGTAAATACTTGTACATTTGGAAACAACAGCACGAAGTGCCTTTACACGAATAGACGTAGTATTTGCAGCTATTCTATCAGTTTAAAAAGTCTGCAGACAATTACTGATGGATGAAGTCATCAAGTCAAACCAGTTTTATGGATTATAATATGGAAACACAGGCTGTAGGCACAGTAACATGAGCTCTTTAATGGAGGACAACGCAGAAGTTTAACCAAAGGAAATCTAGTTGTATGATTGAATTGGGGTAAAATGTACACGCTCCCCTGTTATTAGGTTAGTTGTAACTTCCATCTTGAGCATTGAGGTGTTTCTAAGTTACTTCCCACAGCAGTCCTGCAGTTATTCTGCAGCTGGATATAAAACAAATACTCCTAAGGACTGACAGGGACATGGCTGAACCACAAATTAAACACTCGCTGTCAGTGTGTAAATTAATCAACAATGACATTTCTGCAGGTGTTACACAACTTTTTTATCTGCGACACTGTTTGCTCTGGCTTTACGGTGATCTGAAGCACCTGTTCTGTACACAGACCTGTACGTCTGCCGGATTTGTAACATTTATCTGGAGGAAGGAAAGATTTACAAAAACATTGATACTGTATGAAAAAAAACAACAACAACATGTAACCGCGAACTACAGTGTCCCTGGTTCACGTCAGGCTGGGGACCTTTTTTTATGCCGTTTCTCTATTTTTCTCTCACATCTATACTGTCAGCCACTTTAAAAAATAGTAATTATAATAATAGAAAGTCAGATACTAAATTCTCTTTATTTACCATATTGTCAGGGGCTTTTTGAATGCCGTGTGATACGCTCTTCGAATATAAAAATAAGGCGTGTCTGATCCTAACATCAGCGTCAGTGAAAAGGTAAATACAACCCAGATCAAAGAAGTTGGTGTGAAAAACATAAATATAAATATAAAAAAAATATGTTTTAAATTCAGAATTCAGAGTGTATATTTACAAAGACAAAATGTTTCAGTGTGAACATTAACCTCTTTAAATCCATCTGCCCAGGTAGGTTTAGGGGTAGGAACGGGTTAACTTCCTTATGTTGCATGGGGCTAAAACACTTTGTTTTAAATTCACATGTAACGTAAAGAACAAGCAAATTATCACGTTTTGTTTTATATACATCTTGGACAATCTTAGACAAGTTTTTTTGTCGCCCGTTTATATGCATTGACTGACGCTGCGGTTGGGAGTTATGGATCAGAATATGAACCGCAAAAAAATACCGTGACTCGCATGCTTTTCCATTGTAATTTACACAATTGCTCCAACAGGAATTATTACATTTTCACTGTTTGTAAGACTGAGAATAATCTGAATTTATGTCATTTTCTTAGTGCTATGATTTATCTCATTTTAATTGCTGTATTTTTTATATTGCTCCCACTTTTGCATTGCATATCCTGATTTATTTATTTATTTGTTTGCTTTGGTTTATTTATTTTTCTTATAAATATGACTTGTTCTTTACCCTGCTGTCAGCAATGATTCTGTTTGATGTTTAGAGTTTTGTTGTTACATTGCCTTTTGTCTTCTGCTCTTTCTTGGCTCTGTCTGTCAAAGCTCTTTGTAAATGTTATTTTTAAAGGTGCTATATAAATAAAGTTATTATTATCATTAACATTAATACATATTATTGCTATAAACATGGTGCACTCTTGCTCAAAGGCAAATCAAGAACCTCTTCTTCTCTGTTTCAGGTTGCCTTAGCAGCCCTGACAGAGTGCCACAGAGGCTTCCGCAAAAGGCGCGACAATCGGGTAACAGCTTTATGCTTGAAATTTCAAACTCCTGTCAAAATGTTTTGCTTCTAAGAGAGATTAAGACAATATGTGTTTGATCTACATTTTGGCTTTGGCAGTTTTTGGTGCGCTCCAAAAGAAGGTGGGTTTTGTCTACAATTGAAGTAGATGAGAATGACGTAGGGCCATTCCCCAAAAAAGTTTCGACGGTGAGGACAACATTTTGTAAATTAAATTACCAATCAACATGGCAGAATAATATCCTAGGTTGGCCAGATATGCAAACAATAACAGCTCAATGGTTTGTGTTGTCGCTAGATGTTTAATGACAAGACGGCAAAAGAGGGTCAGAGATACCGCATAAATGGAGAGGGTGTGGACGAACCACCACTGGGAGTGTTCACCATCAATGAAACGAATGGAGACGTCATGGTCTATCGATCTCTGGACCGAGAGAAAAAGGAACTCTACAAAGTGAGCCACTGCTGCTTTAATATTACTCTGATGATAAATACATTGTATGTAGCACTGCACTATCACATATAAAATCCTTTTTCATGACTACCTCTACCCACAGATCAAGTTTGATATCTTGAACAAAGACACTGGATTGCCAATAGACAGAGAATTAGCATTTAATATTGAAATAAAGGACAAAAATGACAATCCACCAAGATTTTTCCCCCCTCAAATGAAGGCCAATGTGAATGAAAATGCACCAAAGGGTGAGTGTACACTTGCACTGATGACTCATAGAGTTTGCATATTTTCAGTATCATAGTATCAAACAAACAAATTAAAACAATTAACATAGTTATTTTTTCTTGTTCTGCTCTTTTCCTATTCCCCTCTTCCAACTCTTCTGTTACTCTCATGCGCTTCCTTTCCTCAACTTCATGAAGGGTTCTTGGAACCAGAGGTGGTGGTCACTGACATAGATCAGAGGAACACCTCTAACTCGAAAGTCGCCCTGACCGTGCTTTCACAAAAGCCGGAACTGCCGAAGCTTGTTTTAAAGGGGATTGACAGCAGATTGTCCCGACTCACGCTGGATGGATGCTTTAACTACGATGTGAGACACAGTGACTTACTTCATATACATCAGCTGCACACACGTGGACATACACACATACTTGTTTGTTGATCTTATGACTGAAATATCATCTTTTATTTGCTTCAGAAAATAAAGAAGTATGTAATTACCATTCAAGCAAGAGATCATGGAAAACCGTCCCTTTCCTCCACTGGCACTGTTACTCTGAATATTGTTGACTCCAACTCTCACCCACCGACGTTCAAGAAGAAGCAGGCATGGATCTTTTATTCCTATCATTATTAATATACTTGCTTTTTAGAGTTATGTTATGATGTTAAAGATGAAACTGCTCTGTCTGTCCAGTACGAATGTGAAGTGTTGGAAGCTATCACCAAAAACGATCTTCTTAGAGTTGCGGTGGACGACAAAGACACTCCGAATACTCCTGGCTGGCGCGCTAAATACACCATCATTAAAGGGAATGAGGATAAGAACTTCAAAATTGAAACTGACCCCAAGACTAATGAGGGTATCCTGAGTGTCATCAAGGTAATTCTGCTTTTTTCATGCTAAGGTCAAATTCCATTTTTTCATTCAGCAGTTGCTGCACCAGAAGTGACCCAAACTTGTATGTTTCTTCCAGGGCAAAGATCACGAGAGGACAAAAAAGCTGAATCTGCTGATAACTGTGGAGAATGAGGAGGCCTTATTTGTTTGTGACGATAATTTTGCCCCTGTCACGGGCAAAACTCCACCTTTAGATGTAACCAACATCACAGTAACAGTGATTGACATCAATGACCCACCTTACTATAAGAAAAAAAGCTTTGACGTGTACCAGAAAGAGGAGGAGAAACCGGGACAGGTGCTCTTCACTCCAGAGGTTTTCGATGACGACAATGACATACGTGATATCAGGTTGGTGTCTAATATAGACTGCAAACAACAATGGATGACACATCTTTAGTAATTGTTTAAGAACATACATAAATGTGAGGCTAATGTTAAAAGTCAGAAAATAGTTTTAGTTTGTCCCGTGTCCCATGAGAGGGCTGGATTTATGACAGTTTTTGACTTTAGACTATAGTCCTATCTTGAGCTACTTTTATCTATTTTACTTTTGTGTTTATTTTCTAATGATGTACATTCGACTGATATACATTTGTCTTCTACTGTTGATATGATCATTTACTCTCTGTGTATTACTGGCAGAAGTGACCTTTGATCAATACCAACCATAGCAACACATATAAGCGTTTGACAAAAGCGGCTCGCGGTACAGTGGAGCATCCTAAAACTAGCACACACATCATTATTCACACACATATGGTTCACAGTTGTAAAAAAGGCTGCAGTTTTGGTGAACTTATGCTATGAAACCGCTGATCTAGGTTTAGGGCAAACAAACTTACGAGGGTGACGTGACTATGTAGAAAACATAAGTTAAGTAAAAAAATCACAAAATGTAAAAAAAACGTAAGCTATATTAAAACGAGTTACTTTTGTTTTCACATGGGACATGAACCCTGTTCTCCTTGGTGAAAGTTCACCTTTTGTTGCCTGTACAAACGTCCTACTATTGACGTTTTTAGGGGCGCCCAGTCTGACTCTTTCTACTACACTAAGTATTTCTCCCTCCATCCATCCATCCTTCTCTCTAGCAGAAAAATTCTGAACAGAAACGTACATCAACTTGTATTTATATTGTACCCCTATTACATATTTGATTGCAGCATTTGGTTTGCAGCAGCTGTACTTGTGAATGCTTCTCGTTCTAACGTGTGTCTCCTGTCCTTTGAATAGGCATGTGCTCTTAGAAGATCCAGCTGAATGGATGACCATTGATGAGAAAACGGGAAAAATCACATCAGCTAAGAAGATGGACAGGGAGTCACCCTTTGTTGAAAACAGCATTTACAAAGTTGTCATCGGTTCCATAGATAATGGTATGGGAGATTCCTACTGTGTATTGCAGTCAATTAGCTTAATAAGGTTTTCCTCTGGTAAAATAAAGACCTAGATTAATGAAGTGTGGCTTGTTTTTTTGCCTTTGCATTCGCTGTATTCATCAAGGTAAGCCTCCAGCCACAGGTACATGCACTGTGCTGGTCCACCTGACTGATGCCAACGACAACACCCCTGAACTTGTCAGCAAAAGCGTCATTTTTTGTGGAAACAGGGATAAAAAGTTGATGATTCCCGCCAAGGATGCAGACATTCCTCCTTTCAGTGGGCCCTATTCCTTCTCCCTGGGAGAAAGTGATGATGATCTGAAGAGGCTATGGAAACTAAACCCTTACGTTGGTTAGTATACATCTGTCAGTCTATCCAACTCTTTTTTAATTTGCTGAAATAGAAGAGTGATTATAGTTCTCTCTTTTCCTCACCAGGTGAAGAAGCTGGGCTTGTCCGCCAGAGGGAACTTGCTAATGGCAACTACTCAATACCCCTCGTGATTCAGGATCAGCAGGGTGAGGTTGGACGGGACACTTTGGAAGTGATGGTGTGTGACTGTGGAGATGGAGCTGTTTGCATTGGCAAAGGGCCGCCTTCATCCCGCCTTGGACAGGCAGGCATTGGACTGATCTTTCTGGGACTCCTCTCATTTTTGTGTGAGTATGACAATCCCTGGCAATAATAATACTCAAAAAAAGATAAACCATTTAAATTAAATTAAATTAAATTAAATTTAAATAGTATATGACATTGATTCTGAAAATTGCTTCACTTCCTTCAGATCAAAGTCATTTGTTTGTCATGACTGAATTTATGCTGGTCTATGCATGTAACTGCTCCCTTGAATATATGCTCTATTATGTTAAGCTCTTAATTATTGAAAATTTCAGGGTGTCAGGAAAGTTTCACTGAGGACAAAGCTTTTGGGTTTTAGAAACAGTCACACAGTGACAGTTGGCCATGAAGTAGTTTCACTACTACCTGCAGTAGATGGGGGTCGCTATCAAAATCAGTTTAAGTGATGTACATTGAGAATAGTTTCTTTCATCAAAGCCACCAGACTCCTTTGACAAAAACAGTAATTTTACCTTACAGGATACACAAGTTGCTGTTTTACTTCTATTTAAATCGGTTAGTTTGTTTTTCTAATCTATGACTTTGACAAATCAAAACTCAGATTTTAAAACACCAAAGTCACACAATTACACAAACAAACACAAAAATCAAGGCAGCTGATGACCAGAAATTCCCGTGTTCTGAGAGGTAGAATTACTGTTTTTGTCAATGGAGTCTGGTAGCTTTGGCACATCTTTTAAGGGGCTATTTTTTAGGTGGCTAAAATATATTTTGCTGCTGCCTGCTTCCACAGCAGTACATTGCTGGGATCATGCCGACAACCACCTACTGTAGGAAAAACAACAACTCTGTATAAGTACCTCACACAACCCCAAATCCAAGCCATCCCTTTAAGCTCATAGATATCTCGATTGTGGTTATACAGGAGGCTCTTTTACCGTCCACACCCAGCTTTATCTGAGCAGTTAACTAAGGTCACCATTGCCCGTGGCGGTTGAGTGTGAAAACATGTACTGTGTTCAACACAGTGATATTTCTTATGTGTTTCTGCAGTACTGCTCCTCCTCTTTATGTGTCACTGTGGTAAAAAGGAGTTCCAGCACTTGCCCATGGTGCAGGATGAGGGCAACCAGACGCTCATCAAATACAACCAGGAAGGAGGGGGCTCCGAATGCAAGGTGTGTGCCACTATCATTGTTACAGTATTACACCATTTTTTTGGGAGGGAAAGGGAAACCAACCCATTTATTTTAATGCTCTTCCCCCTTATTCTCTCCCAGGCTGAGCCCACTCTGCTCCGGACAGAGACTGTGACGGATGGCGTGAAAATGGGCACCATGAAGGTACCAGCCTCATTCCCCTGTTCATGGTGGACTTTTTTATAATCTGACTTTAGGTGTGTCAGTGTGTGCCATTTGAGGGTGTGTCAAAAAGAGTCTAAAAGTCTACCGAAACTTAAGATGTTACATAAAGAAATTAAGTAAAATTAATTGCAGGGTTTATGCAGCATTGTGCAACAAGTATTTACTGGTTCAAATGTACCAGCACCATGATGACAGAAGAGCAGATCCTGTACTGCCCGGAGTACCAACAAACAGGGACTACTTGACCTATTAACTATTAACACTTGTAGCTTTTAAATGTGAGATAAATACTGGTGGTACACTAGCAGATATAAAAGTTTGATGCATGTACTGATGAAACTTTAGTTATTAAGAATGACTGTATGATTCATGATACACTTATACAATATTTGTTTAAAGCCATAGGCCAAAACAGAAAGCCATTTTTACTTGCTGCTGCTTGAATGATTGCTTCATTTCCTTTTTTTTAAACGGAAATATTCTTATTAATAACTAGATGGTTCAGGCAGCTCCAGCGATGGCCCCAGAGAGGGAGACATACAACAGCTCAGCGTTCACCACGGTGAGTAACAGCTCTTTAAATAGCCTCCAGTGTGTGTTTGTTTTTTTTATACAAAAGACTAAAATATTCTTGTTATTAACTAGTTCAACCAGGAAGTAGACACGTACAACAGCTCAGGGTTTGCCATGGTGAGTAACAGCTCTATAAATACTCTCTGCTGTGTGTTTGATATTTTACAAGACAATTAATTATGATGATTCAGACTAATGTCTAGTCAAATCTGTGGCTGTAAAAAGCGTGGCCTGTTGCTGCCCTCTATTATGCTCTTCCTCCCTGATTAACCTCACTGTATGCACACAGAACAACATGACCTCGCAGCCGCAGCGTAGGAGAGATCGTATCAGAAGTGAGGGAGGGCAGAACGTGGTGAGTGACAGCAGCTTCCCTTCCTGCTCTGTGTTTCCTGCTGAATGTGTTATCACGTTGCATCTCTTTGCTCTGACATGTTTGTTTTGTAGACTCTGCACACTGCCTCCTTACTTTCACAAGGGGGCACTATCAGCTGTATTTTTATGCTACATTAGCAATGGCTATCATCTACAGACTGTCTTGCACAGATACAAATAAAGTAGAATGTTACAAACTGCTGTGAAGGAAACTTTAATCCACCTCAGGACTGTGCTATGGATAATGTTTTCTTTTGTTTAATATCTCCCCTTTGTTACCTTTACCTATAAAATGTGTTTTAAAATGAGAAATTGTATTTAATGTGAAGCTGATTATGCTTCCACCACAACTGGACACGCCTTCTTGTTCATGTTTTTTCTTTATTTGTATTATTTTCTACATTGTAGATTAATATTGAAGACATCAAAACTATGAAATAACTCATATGTAGTAAAAAAAAAGTTGAACAAACCAGAACATGTTGTGTCACCTGGAATGGTTTTCAGTTAACAGGTGCATCTTTTCAAGGGTTCATTTGTGGAATTTGTTTCCTTCTTAATGTGTTTGAGAAAATTAAAAGCAAAATGCGGCTTCTTCCAACAATCAAAAATGTAAAACATATTCTGGTTTGACCCTTTTTTTTTATTTACTACATAATTCCATATATGTTCCATCATAGTTTTGATGTAGTTAATGTTAATTGACATGTAGAAAATATAAAAATAATAATAATGATAATAATAAAAAAGTAATCGAATGAGATGGTGTGTCCACAGTCATTTTTGCTGCTATTATTTTGTTTGTTTGATTGCAGAAAAACAGAGGTTTTAAACGTCTTTACAAGAGATACAGCACATGTCTAATGATTTCCATGTATTTCTGAATCTGTTAATTCCTTTGATTTCAGTACTCGTGGTCGACCAGGATGAACTCCCACCAGGTAAATATTGCTCCTGTTGATTTTGAAGGTTTTAACACTAAGCTAAAATATAACCTTGCTGATAGAACTGTTTACAATTTCTAATGCATATACAGTACGTGTAGCCCGGTCATGTACATTATATTTTGCCTGTGAGAGCTAACATTACTCTGACTGAACAGGGAGGCTCATCAAGGTACAATCGCTCTGTCAGCCTGAGGTCCAACCAACTCGTCTCCGATCACATCGACAGGGTAAAAGTTTCTCTTACAGCCACATGGGTAGTTGTTGGATTAAGTTCATTCTGTCTTTTTCTGTAAATACTTGTTGTGAGTTTTTTTTAAATCTCAGACAGTATTTCTAGGTTGTTATTGTGTTTATCATGTTTCGGCGTATACGGATGAAGGCGGAAGTATACTGTCTGAGATAAAAGAACTCACGAGAAGTGGGTTAGTTGTTGTCACTGGACACTGTATTCATTAATTTATACAATTAATAAATTAATTAATTGTATTAAATTAAACTTCAGCAATGTGCACATTTATAACATGAAATGAATACAATTATTATAAGGTTGTTTGCATTTGCTTTGGGCAATGAAATAAGTGCCTTTAACATCTTACTTCCATAATCAAAGTCTTTCTATATGAGTCTTTTCTATCTCTTTATACATCCAGTGATCCATAAATATTTTCCTGTCCCCGTAATTTCACAGAGACTGTACATGCTTGATGGAAAGCATGTGGACCACCCAGTCTACAGACCCTACCAGTACGCTGATGAGGGGCAGGGCAGCAAATGCCAGTCACTGGATGAGCTGTCGCTGAGCAACTTGGGAGATGATCTGTTGTTTCTCAATGACTTGGGGCCAAAGTTCAAGACCTTGGCAGGCATCTGTCACCAGAACAGTAAAGATAAAAAGGTACAGCTTTAAAAGGCTCTGCTGGCCTGGGATTTGTGGAGCAAGCAAGTTGCTCTTCATCCAACTTTGAGATTGTGATTATGGACCAATCTGACGGGATCTTTGGAGAAACAATGGTTGGATTTTGTACTTGTGCCTTTCGGACTTCACATCTCACATATTGAGAGCCATTTATTGTATTTTGGAATCTTTCCACAACACAAGGATTACGTAGTGGAGGTTGTTTTTTTGCTTGCTTGAAGAAGGGATTACTGTAGTGCACAATCTGTTATGCTCTGGTGATTTTGTAATGTTACGTTTGACAGTCAAAGGGTGTGTTGGCTCGCTTGTTTTTTTTACTTTGCTACTTTAGGGCTTTCATCATTTCTAGCTCTGGAGGTTTTGTCAGGACAGTATTTTTTATGTTTAAAACTGTAAATGTATATGTGGAAAATGGAATATTTCATAGAATAAGGCTGTATATAAGATGATCACATGAGTGCCATTTTGTAGAAGCTCCTTGATAATGATCAGCAGAAACCTGACTGGTTGGAATAACTGTTTTCCTAAGTTAAGGTGCTGTTTGGAGCGGTAAATGTTTGTGGCCTGTCCTGTTAATACAGTGGTCTGGAATAAGCACTGTGTCTTGCAACAATACATAGTTTTTTATGTGTTTTCTTGTGTGTATTTTAGTTAGTGTTAAAGGGCTTCACAGGCCTACAAGTGTGCAAAGAAAACAGGGCGGTAATTCTCATAATAATTCAAATAACATAGCATAGCATTGGGATTATCATGATCGGGATGACTGAAATGAATGACGAGCACAGCTCACTGTGTGATGTGCCAACATAAGTCCGTGCTTGTCAGGTGACAGAGGCTTTGGACAAAGAAAGGAGTGCTGGATTTTTTTTTCTTGAAAACTGCATTTTGCCACTTTAAATGTGCATTGTTCCAATAAAAAAAAGTTGAAATGCAATATTTGGGAAGACATTAATGGGTGTGCGGGTAGAAAGCTTTGTTTCTTATTAAGCAATTATGTTATTGCACCACACAACATACATCTATACTGTAATAATAATAATAACTCAGTTGACCTTGATTTGCAACATAACAATTGCATTTTTTTTTAAAAAGTCACCAAATTTAAAGACTTGTAATATCCTCCAATTACATTACTTCAGTGAGGGCTACAAACATGTGTACTATAATTTAAAGGATACATTTTAACGACAATAATTACTCAAATCATCACTTAAATACAAGAGGCTGTCAGCGGGGGAGTGCTGGCACTATGTACATTACATAGAAAACTTGAGCCAATTTCTGTTCACATTCTTTTTATACTACGACTACAGCTGTGTGCAGTGTGGGAGCTGGATACAAAATACCCAACGATGGTTGTCCACATGATGGACACACCAATATCAATGTCAGGTCTTCTTATTGGACATTTGCTGCAGTATATTGGCTTGGTGTTATCTCTGTAAAGGGCTGAAAGCTGCATTAGATGCCCTTCAGTCTGCCAGCAGGCGTGGCTGAACTTGTTTTTTGATTCATGTATGTGCCAAGTATATTCCAAGTGCAGCTAAAGCGTGAGAAATATGCATAAGTAAAGCTGAAGTGAATTGATCCCCAGGCATAACTGAGAGACAAACTGAATGAAAATAGATCTTTTTTTCAACAGCAAGGCAGCAAAAAAAACACCAAAAAATGAAAACCAGGACACAATGAAAAACAAAAGGAGTGAGAAGTTTTGGTACTTCACAGCGGGAAACAACAAAGTGCTTTATAAAAACTGATGAAAACTAAAAGACACAAGGGAGCAAGAAAGTGATTCAAGGTAACTCTACTGTAAGTCTCTCTGTCTCATTAATATGACACACATATATTCAATCGCCCACACAGGATGTTGCACAATAACAGCTCTTATCTTTTTACATTGGAAGTGATTTTACTGAGGCTTCTGGTAAGGAATGTGGCTAACATGCTGGGCTACACGCTCTTTGTTTTCCTGCTGCAAGTAAAAGAAGGGCTCAGCATTATCAACATGTGATTCATTACCACACTCCCAAGGGAGCAATGTAGAGATGTATGAGCCGGTTTTCTTCTCGGTAGATTTATATTCACATGTTAAAGAAGTATTTATCTAAGACTGTGCCAACTTTACTGTCCTCAGGTGATCTACAATTAGCAATGAGCAGATTATTATCAAAGGTCCCGATCAGAAAGGCAGTTTTGGAGGACAATCAGACAGGGTGTGGGCTAACTTCATCTTTAATTAAAATGATTGGAACCACCAAATCACCTGTCGTTAGCCTAACTGTTGTAAACTCACAGATATTTATCTTTTTAATTTTAAGTGTATAAAATGGACAGACAAAGGGTTTCTGAATGCACTGAGTGAGAGCAAGAGGCTGTTCTCAAAGGAAAAGGTCATTCATGTGGGTTCATAAAACAAATCAGAGGGAATACCCAGGAGCTTTGCCTGGATGCTGGTCGGTTAGGGTGAATCAGGGACAGTTTTACCTCTATAGTTACAGTTGTTTTTGGATAGTTTGTTTTCAATATTCTTGTATACTTTTCAGTATTTTGTGTGGTGTGTTTGGTGTTTTAATTTTTGCTGCTGCTTTAACACAGAAACATCCCAGTTTGGGATCAATAACGTCTGTCTGTCTGTCTGTCTGTCTATCGATCTATCGATCTATCTATAAATTAGCAAGCAAAATGTTTTACTTTCATTGAAAACAATTACAGAAAGCTGCACCAGGCTGCTAAAGAGCACTCTGTGTGATCTGTCACTTAAAATATATCTCTTAATTTTTACTACCAACATATGAAACCACAGTTTAATTAAAGTTTCTGCTCTGAATTGCTTAAGACGTACGTATTAATGGAACCTGGCAGAAGTGAAGTGACGATAAGGACTATCAGTCACTTTATTGACAGTCGGCATATTTCCAGTGTAACCACAATGCCCACAGATGACACTTAGCTCATTTAGAAGGAAGCAGATACACAATGAATTACATTGTGTTGATGACCTAGAAATAAGAAATGTATGCAAAGTACCAGAACATTATTAGGATGATGAACATCAAACAAACTGTGAAATACCTGGAAGTAATTCAAAGTAAACTGTCTACAGAAACTAAGGTTGAGTTGAATCTTTAAGAATGAAGCTAAGCGAGAATAAAAGTCCTTGTTATTACTGTAACACTTGCGCTCCAATGACATCATTCCCATGCACAAAAAAATGTATCCAAACTTATTTATTTGTCTCTAATACAACGCACAGTATCACAAGTAAAGTAAAAAAAAGAAAGAAAAAACATATATTTGATGTATAAAAAAGAAAGAAAGAGAGTCCGTTAAATAAACTAGTTGCCAATTGTGTTGGGACAAATGCCCAAAACAATTTGTGTTCTACATTCAAAAAAGAGTGAAAAGTGAAAGCCAGACGGCTTAATCCAGACAAGACTGGCCAAGTTTGTTTGGCAATGACTCTGCTGGCCTGAAAGGGGCACGGCAGCTCTGCTTCCTAGAGGAACAGACTTCACTTCTTATGTCACTTTTTATTATCAACTTTTAACTTTTTACATTCAAAAATTATTAAATCATGATATTTGTTCTATAGTTTAAGTAAAATAAAAAGCTGCTTTCTCATGATACTTCTGACAGAAAACCTCACAAAGACACCCATCGTAATATATGCAAATGTTTACACAGATACACACACACACATATAGTAATTGGTACACACCCCTTTGTTATTAAGTTTCTTAACTTCCAGGATGAACCTATAAGGTTGATGTAAGATTATTTATTATGACACAGGCCCTCCCACTCTAAGAGATAGCCTACTGCGCGCAGGACCTGCACCGGCATGCAGTTCAGCTTGCATTCAGGTGAATACGTTTTATCAGCCAAAGAACAATAACACAGGAACTGGATACGCCATGGAGGCAACACGCCTCAGTCTTTTCCTTTTCCTGATGCTGGTAAGAATTTATCTTTATCTTTCTGGACATAAGGGTTAGAAATATTCCAAGCAACACCTTTTTTTAATGTTTGAATTTCAAACATGATCGATTGCTTTTACTGTACTAAATGAAAACAAAACTAAATGTATGGACTTTGTTAGTATTAGAACCAACTGCGACGTGAAAATAAAATGACATGGTGTTGAAATTGAAAGAGCTTATGAAATTAACTCTCTGGGGGCGATTATTGATCAAAAACTTTGTTGGTAGCCACATACAGAATATATTAAACGGACATTATCTCAATCTATTGCCATTCTTTAAAGAACAATGGCTTTGTTACAGAGGAACTGCCTGAATAATTGAATATATGTGAAATTGTGTAGCTCTCTGTTGGGGTTTAGAATAACTTTAAATGTAAAATAATTAATGTTTATAATGTAAATATATTTGTGTGTAAATCAAACAAGTATTATAATTAGAATAATAACTAGATTAGGAATTAGACTATAATGTAGATGTTTTGTTTGTTTTTTTTTACCTTGGATGATACAGGATAGGCAAAAAAGCCTCCTTTTCCTTTTTTAGATTTTCAATTGTGATAAATAATTGTGTAAAATCAGATTTTCAAGATGTATAGTAAATAGCTGAAAATAAAGATAATTTGTTCATTCAGTTAAACTATGGTTTCTTCCAACTGGTCCAAAATACTAAGAGCACATGAAAATGTAATATTTTCATGCAAACCTGGAAATAATTTATTAATAATAAAGTTTGAGTATTCACAAAAAATCCTAAAAATAAGAAATATTGGGACAAAGTATTTTGCTGTTTTACTATAAGCGATATTAACTATTATTTCCTTCATACAAAAGGTCGGAAAGGTTGGAGTTGTATCCCTTCAAAAGTCAACTGAAAACTGTACAAAGACAATAAATTCAGTGTTCAAACTAATAAACTTGAGCTTTTTGTGAACATACGCTCTGAATTGGATGCATTCTGTTTTCATTTACCCTTTATGTGGTGTTATGTTGTGCTTTTGCAGTGTTTAGGACTCCATCGGTCATCTTCAGAAATTCTAAAGCGACAAAAAAGAAACTGGATCATTGATTCCTTTAGAATCAAGGAAGGCTACAATGGAAAGTACCCATACGACCTGGACAAAGTGAGTCCACACAATGCATGCATATGATCAGTACATATGACCAGATGCAGGAAGGTAATAATGAAAGGCCCTGCTTTTGTGTTTTTGCTTCTTTCAGATTGAGATTGAGAAGAATTTCACCTTCTTCGAGATAAAAGGTCAAGGCGTTGATGTGGACCCGAAAGGCATATTAAAAATCGACCCAGACAATGGAATGATAAGTGTCCACGGCCCAGTCGACTTTGAGCAATACCGTGTTTTAAAGGTGAGAAGGAATTTAATAACAGTATTACAATTATCTCCTGGATAATTTCATGTGAGGGTACGGGTGTGTGTGCGTACGTGCGTGTGTGCGTGCAGTTAAGGGTTTCCTTTTTTTCACAGTTTTTGTACTTGCATTGCAGCTCGCATTTCAGGCACTTGACAGAAACAGTAAAGTTGTAGACACTCGGCTCGGTGTTGAGATATGGATTGATGACGCAAACGACAACCCCCCAAGGTTTACCTCTGAAAGGTATGAGATCAGCATAAAGGAGGCGACATTACAAGGTAACTTATTTATTCTTATCTCTTTTTTAACTTTACTGCTACATTAATGAAATTGCATTATAAGATAAAACAAACAACTCCTTTTTTTTTCATTCTGACAGGCTCTGTACTGACTACCCTTATGGCATCAGATGTTGACGGACTTGAGGAAAATAGATTATTTGACTTCAAAATAGTTTCAATCACTCCCAGACCAGACGGGTTGGAGTTCGCCTTAGAGCAGATCCAGAGTGTTGCAATGATTTCATTTAAAGGCTGTCTGGACCATGAGGTGAGAGGATTCATTGCTTGATGGCACAAATCAAAAATATCAATCTGTTTATTTTGGAACTTGACTCTCCTTTAAATGTGAAAAAATTGCCAAAATTAGCAATAGTACAACAATAATGACAACAATATTTTTATATATTTTCTATATAAAAATATATTTTTAATTTTGAAAACTGTTTTTTTTTTATTTAAACCAAACAGAAAGCAGAGAAATACACCATTATAGTGGAGGCTAAAGACCGTGGAAAAGACATACAGCTCTCCAGCTCCTGCACTGTCGTAATCAACATAGAAGACGGAAATAACCACTATCCTAAAATCACTGGACAAACAGTGAGCAATTACTCATTTTACTTTCAGTGACTGTTGAATAAAATCCAGCAAGCTCATGACTTCACCCCCCGGAGTGGGAGTGAAGTATTGTTTTGGGTGGCGGTGTCTGTCTGTCTGTCTGTCTGTCTGTCTGTCTGTCTGCTGCATGTACATCCTCTGGCCAATAGAGGGCGATGTGGGGTGAAGTCTGCCATCTCTGATTGCCTTGTTATAAATGTTTCATTTGCGTTTTACCCCAGGGTCCAGGGAGAGTGAAGGAAGGAAAGGAAAACGAAGTTGTTTCACGTATACAAGTTACAGACGCAGACAGCAGAGGTTCAGCAGCCTGGAGAGCCAAATATACAATCCATGGAGACACAGACAACAACTTCAACATCACGACTGATCCTGAAACCAACGAGGGTCTACTGTTTGTGAAAAA
>CAFUXE010000677.1:726959-742371 GCA_903364295.1 Serranus cabrilla
TGTGTGTGTGTGTGTGTGTGTGTGTATTTCCACGAAAGAGTCACTGTGGGTACAAACTGGCATGTCTCTGAAGAAAGCAAGCAAACAAACCCACAGCCATCCTAACCCTGTGCACATGTTAAGAGCACGAGGAAACTTTTTCAAAATAAAAATCTAAGTAGCTATTTATTTAATCAGTCTGTTTACTGCAAAACACTGACTCCTTGTGGTTAAACAAGGATAAAACAAAACTTGCGTCCATAATCTAACCTTAGTGTCGTACTGTGATTCTTTTAACCTTAGTATAACTGCATGTGAGTCTTATCAACACATAAATTTACTGCACTCTTTGCATCCATTAATACAGAGTGTGCTGTTTGCTTGCTGAGCCTTGAGGAACCAGTTGTTTGCTGACAGAACGTTGCGTGGGACCTGCTGTTGCACCTGCAAGCCTTTACGGGATTAATCGTAAAATTCTTCTCCACCGCACCTAAACAATGACAAAACAAAACAGCCAGAACACTTGCATGAAATAGAATCACCATGCATCACCCTGCAGATTGTTGTATACTTGGAAGACACAACAAGTACTGATTAAAATGACACATGAGAATTATGAAGCTACTCTAAAAAATAAAGCATTCGGTCAACAAAAAAATGTATGTTAACGATTTCCACTAGAATTTTTAAGTAAAGCCAACTGCTGGCAGAATTACATTCATTCAAAGCAGTATTTTTCAGTACGGTGATTGACCTTTAACTTTAAGCCACAATAAAACACATTTCTAAGTAAGAAGAACTTAATAATTGTCAACATGAATGCAAGTATTTAAGTTGATCCAACATAATGTTTTAAGTAAGGTGAAGAAGCTTTTTGGCCACACTAGCACACATTTCTAAGTAACATGAACTTAATAAAGTGGACCTCTGCAAGAGTTAAGTTGAGCCCTGTCCTATAATAAGGGCATTTTCCTGACAAGTCATGATAATATATATATATATATATATAAGAGGATCACGGTTTACCAGATGCTCATTTTCTTCTGCTCCCTGGGTCATAAAAAAGTGCTACAGCACTAATTTACAGGCACAACGAGAGCTCTCCCACCTGGACTGTGCCTCTCTGAAAGCACTCTGTGGGGAAAGGGAATCTCCAGACAGCAAGAAATCCCACCTGGGAACCCCCATCTGCCAAAGCAGCATCCAATATCACATCAGCCTTTCATCTGGTCTCCATACTTGTCACATGCACAGCTCATCCCTTATATAAAGATAGTTTCTGTGTTCACGTGTCTCTTTTTTTAAGGGATCAATATGTGGGTGTTATGACTGTGGTCATTAGTTGTGTAAAACTGTTGTGTTTGTGTACCCTGCGCTTTTGTTTAACCTCTTTGTATGCAAATTAGGGTGTGCCGTAGCTGCTGTTCGATTGGTGGAGAGGTTCCACGCCCTGGCTGTGATTGGCTGCAGCCGGAACCACTTCCTATATAAACAGCCAAGATGGCGGCTGCTGGTGGCAGCATGCATTTCCCCCGTTCCCCAACCGTCTCCCAACCGTCACATTTATGTATTAGTTTAACTCGGTGATGTTTGAATAGTTTCAGTTTGAATAGTAAGGTTGGACTGCCAGTTTTGTTATTCCCCCTTTCTCCTGTTTTACTTAGCTAGGGAGGTAAGTTTGTTGTCATTTGTTTTTAGTGGTAAGATTTCTTGTTTTGTAGGAAGAAACGTTTTGTGTGTTATTTTGGCCTTCGTCCACCCTGAAGCCTAACAATTTACTTGTATTAACTTGAATTATCTTTGTAAAAAATATTTCCTTGACCTTTGAGCCAATAGTTGTTTGTGAATACTCCTAGGCCCCCTAGACCAGTGGGAGTCCTTACTTACAGAAAGTGGATGATGACAATGGAAGAATTTTAACAACTTAAAGTAAAATGAGTCACAAAGTCTTGATCAGATATGTTTTGTTTTATTATATGTTAAGATACATTGTTACGGCAGTTTTTGTGTATTGATGTTAGTCCATTGTTTTCATTCTTTTTCCTGTTGAGTTGGGTGTATTTTACAGTTGTTGCAATCTAACTTAGGCTATGAAAGTTAAGGTTTATGGCACTGATCCATGCCACTGAAAGATAGAAAGAAAGAAAGAAAGAAAGCTCACACTGAGTTGCAGGTTACAAATGAAAAGCAGGTATGGAGCCCATTTCCTTCTACAAGGAGCAGCTGACCTCTCAGTTTCCTCACAACACTGTGATCACTAAACACATGCTGCTGACACAGTGTTTGACCTCTTAGCATTGTTATAATATAAAATCAGGTCTTGATTTTAGCACAAACCGACAAGATTAAGTCAGAAACTTGTTAGCTACTAGCATTAATGCTGGTCAGCAAGTTGGAGGAGAAAGCTGATACAATAACAAGCTAAAGATCCTATTATTTTCTGTAGGAGCTGATAAACTAGAGCTGAAGATCAATGACTTAATTTGTCTCTTGGCCAGAAACATTTAAAATGGTATGGTGATGCTAATTCTGTGAGGCCACACTGTCAGAGAATTCTGTTTTGGGGGGTTTTCTGCCCTCTGCTGGCCAGAATCTGATCATGTATCTGTAAATACCAGTGTATGAAACATATTTTTTTATTATTTTATATTAGAGTGTATGATGCTATAATTTATCTAACTCATACAAATGAGCATACAGATACCTCTGTTATATAACAGTGCACACTTTTTCCAGATGGAGAGAGGGTCCCAGAGGATTCAGGCTCATTTCTCACTTTCATATCAGTCCCTGTCACATGCTGAGCTGTGGAGAGTTATAAGCCACAAAACAAGCTCAACAAAAATATAAACATGATGCCATAACAGACTTCCTGTTGGGTGTCCTTTTACATTACATGTTACATTATGTGTAAAGAGAGCAGTCATGTAAGGCCCACTAACATAAAGTACGTGATGCTGAAGCCCGGAGGAGGAGGAGGCTGATATAAGTAATCCGTAACAAGACCACAGTGGTTTGTTTTCCACTGCAGCTTTTACCTCTTAAGTATAACTGTACCACAGTTTAGTCCATCTATTCTCCAATGTTTCTATTCATTGACCTTCCTATTTATGAACCTTTCCAGCCGCTTCCTTTATATGCCTCCACTGCTCCATCCACTCTAACAAATTTACCATCTTTTCTTTCAGACCTTTAATAGAGATTTAAACCAGAGTGCATGACAAAGCTGTTATTTCTTTGCTGATTGGTAGAAACCTTCATTTAATTCCTCTCCTTTACACTGTCATGTATCTAAGTGCATTATTACTGCCCAGTGCATGTTGTCCCTTTTTAAACTAATTGAGGTTTTGCTGAGAACTGCATAAATGCAATACACAAGTCATAGTTTTATCTTCAACGGACACTGTGTAATTTATTCTCCCATCTAGTGTTCAAATTTGATATTGCATTTTCAAACGAGCATTGCAACCTCTTTGGAGCTACTTCAGTGACCCTTACGAAACCTTTCTCGGTCATTAGCGCGGGGAAATGCAACCCCAATATTTACCCTTGTTTTGGTAGAAGTAGAAGTATAAAGTTACATTCAATGGAAATACTCAAGTAAAGTACACATACCTACGAATGGTGATGAGGTGTATTAAAGGTTTCAAGAAATCCTAAACAATATTTCAGTCTACTGAGCAAAACGTTGAAAGTCATTAATAAACTTGCACAAATGCTTTTGATTTATATATTTATTCACCAATTCAAATGCATTCTCTATCTCCCAGTATAAATATACATCATAAAAAACATCAGTTGAGCAAATGGAAACTGCTTTACTACCATCTAATGGGCTTGCCTTCCTTACTCCCCTCTCCTTGAACGTAGCCATCATACAGCTCTCTGAGGTGGAGGATGAGCTCCTCTGTGTTCTGTCCTGTGAGAGCCGACACGGGGATGACCCGATGGGTGACTTGGCTCTTTAGAGTCTCTAGCTTCTCCCGGGCCTCGGGCAGGTCCATTTTGTTGGCTATGATGACCTGAGGCCTCAGGGACAGACCAGGCTCATACTGGTCCAGTTCATAACGCAAGTGCTGGAGCTGGGTCCAGGGCTCCGGAGTCGACAGGTCCAGAACATAGAGGAGGAAGCGACATCGCTCTATGTGACGCAGGAAAGAAATGCCAAGGCCTCGATTAAGATGCGCTCCTCGAATGATGCCAGGGATGTCAGCAACTACACAGAGCAAGGGGAAAAGTGGAAAATATATATAATACTGTAAAAATAAAGCTGCCAGTTACACAGAGCGGGATCCTGTTAATACATGATTATACTGTCTAGATATAATAAGCTACCATAACTACCTGCAACTTGCTCGTGATCCCTGTAATTGACGATTCCTACATGTGGGTTTAGTGTTGTAAAAGGGTAAGCAGCCACAGCAGGCCTGGCATTGGAGATGGCCCTCAACAATGATGATTTCCCAGCATTAGGAAACCCCACCTGAACAGATAGAAATGAAAAAACAAATCAGTTGTTGATTATATTTGTGGTGTTAAAAATGACTAAACCTGTGTTATCTTTTTCTCACCAGTCCAGCATGGGCCATGGTGCGGAGCTCCAGATGAAGGACCCTCTCCTCGCCAACCATTCCTGGTGTTGCTTTCATTGGTGCACGGTTCTCGTTGGACAGAAAGAATCGATTCCCCTTCCCACCGGCTCCTCCAAACACAGCCAGAAACTCCTGCCCGTGCTCGGAAAGGTCCACTACAGTCTGGCCCTGTTCCTTCACCACAGTGCCTAGAGGTACCTTTCAAATGGAAGAAGGTTAGTCAGTAGGTGTATAGCAGGAACGGAACAAAAGTGTTCATAGGTTACACATAACTTAGGATCAAATGTACTCACAGAGATATAGGTTGTGCTGCCATTCTTGCCGTAACAGTTCTTGCTGCCCCCTGACTGCCCGTCCTCTCCCTTGTAAAGTGGAACTACTTGTGCCAATGATTTGACAAACTTGTCAGCTGAAAGCAAACAAATAAGGAATTAGTGAAGAAAAATATTTTGCATGATGCAGAATAAAGCAAAAGCTGTCATTGACTGTTTTGACATAGTGAAGGAAATGTCCTATTCTTTAAAATACTCAACTAAATCGAATAACATTACAGCACGTAAGGTGTCTAAATGCACATTATTTGAACCAGACAGACATCCAACTTACCCTTGATAATGATGTTTCCTCCATCACCTCCATTGCCTCCATCCGGACCACCCCACTCTTTTCGCGGCTCACTGTGAAAGGTGCTGGCCCCTTTTCCACCAGAGCCGGCCATCAGCTTTACACGGCGATGGTCTATAAAGTGACGGGTCTATGGGGCACATCAAGAGATATTTAGAGAGCTTGCTCACACTGTGAATCATCACCAACACAACAGGGATTACATAAAGATAATAACAAAGACTGTACCACAAAAATATCTTGATGGATCAGCTTGGAGATGAATTTGCTATTACTACATACTTGTAACAAATGAATATAATGATATAACAATATCATGTCAGAAATATCATACTCCCAGGAATATGTTTTGGGGCATCCTTTCATGTAGAATATAGATAACTAGTGATATTTGTCAGTAATACAGTTACCTTCTAGTATAATGCACGGGACTAGTGAAACATATATTTGTTTGTTTATTTGATGGTTTCTTTGTTTTGAAGCTGCTTGAGCTTCACTATTACCCCTGATCTCTCTATGTAACGCTTCTTTTTAACACTGTGTTTGTAGCCTTTGTATAGATCAGTGAAAAACACATACCAGCTTCTTCTCAGACAGCTCTCTCTTCTTGTGGTGTCCTCGGACTTTAGTGCTCAGAGTGCAGGAGGTGCTGATCTCTCTGGCACCGCCGGTGACTTTCCGCCTCCACGCTGCTGAAGCTGGACAACTGTGACTGAAAAAGCTCAGCTCGGGTCGTCTGACTTCTTGCCGTAATGTGTATCCTAAAAGTAAGTCCGAAGAAAGCCACCGAGGGCTTTTAACTCTCCACAGCGTTGCCAACATTGTGACAGACATCTGTTATGATTCTGTAATAACGTTAGCTACCCACGGGTTTGACAAAGTCACCTCAACCGTTTGTCTAAATACACATCATTATTAACGGTTAAACATGTATTCTGTTGGAAAATAACTCACAAACAGTTGGTCAAGCTATAATGGCAATTAACGATCTATTTCTAATCTTATAGACATGTCCAGTGACACTTAAAAAGCCTAGTTAGCGTTACTTCATGCCTTCACAGTACACTACATGCGTATCTGACAACTACGGAACACGTGAAGGGACAGTTTGTATACGCGATTGTAAATGACGGGTATTCGTTGGTATTGAGTTTTGGCCCTTTAGCGCCACCCTCTGTGTTGGAGGGTGAATTACGGAACTGACAGGGGCAGCATGAAAACAAAACAAACAAAAGAACAAAAACAAATGTCAAGGTAGTCCAAAATGTAAACCGTACTTGTTGTTTCATTTTTACCTCTTAATCTTAAGATTTCATTAAACTTATTCGTACAAAATGAACCGAATCACTGACAACGAAGAAGATCCTGGGGGTGATAATAATAAGAATAAATGTGAAACAAAATATAAATATAAACTAAAAAGTAATCAGATTTGAATTGAGCTCAAACACTAGGCTTGTTTTCAAGATATTTAGTCAATGCTGATTAATAGATGAAGCCATAAAGTGCGTCTTTGGATGGATGGGGAAAACAACACTCAATGGAAATGCTATTGACTCTTTCAGACCATAAAGAATTCATAAACAGTTACTGATTGGTTTGGATTACACTACACAAACAAATGTATCCCACATTGTGTGGACATTTTAGCCAGAATCTATCTAAAGTTCCAGGAATTTGACAATCTCTGAAAAATGCACAATTGACCTGGAAACAGGTAATAATAAAACCAGTATGCACATTGTTCATACTATAACTCTAGTGAATGATAAATGATATTAACAACATTGTTATTATAACGTGTGTCTTTTTTGACATTTCCTTAATAAACCCACAGAATTCAGACATACAAAAGGTGAATGTCAGTTTATTTTTTATATAACAAACAGTAACAAAAGACAGCAGAAAAGATCAGGCAATGCAGTCTTACAATAGACACGTAGATAACATTCATATTTGGATTATGCACACCAAACTCTCTCTCTCTCCCCCGCTCACTCTGTCTTTCTCTTACACACACGCAAACACACACACACACACACGTACAAACAAGGCGTACCACCCAAATCAGTGAAGACACACTACATAGAACTAGAAAAGACTTACAGCCATACATGTTCAGTTCACATTAAAATGAAACACTGATACAAATTCAATGTAGTATAGAGAAGCCTGTGATTGTCACTGTTGAGTGGTACATAGTTATTTAGCTGTTTGACAGCCAGGTATCTTGTGTTCTTGATTAACCCTGCAACTATTGTGTTATTTTACCCCTGTAAGATCAGTGGAGTTACTACAGAATATACTGCAAAGCTGGACCCTCACAGACACACTTATAATCCTCATCTCTGCTCAAAATGTAGAAACACTGATTAGTGAAATGACCAGATGTGCTGTCTACTTTTAATTTTAAAAAATCCATAAACATAATATATGCCCTTCTTATAATCACACATGGATGGCTACATATCAACCTTCTTGTCTTATTTCTAACATTATTTTGTCCATCTAATACAAAAGATGCTGATAAAAGTTTTCACTGAAAAGGAATATTGAAGTATTAAGCTTTATGTCTGGGATGAAAGACCTCACATAATCTATACATAAGTCACATTAATACAGAAAATATTTTTCTAAATTATGACATGTCAGTTGAAACCTGCAACATAACATTTAGTAACATGACACAAACAGGCCCTCGTCTTTCCCATCATTGTATGTTGACAAACTACAAATAATGATATACAATCTAAGATCACCAGAAGAACCTCAACACGACTGACTGAATGTATTGCACTTATTAAAGTAGAGGTGCAGGACACATTACCGTTCTGTTCCTGTGTTACTTTGGCTTTTTGAGGATCATTCGTTTAAAACAGCCTGAATTGCACTACAATACAAAATATCAGACAATACATACACTGTCACTGCAAAATAAAGTGCAGAAAAAGTGGCAATATGTTTTTTTAATGTAAAATAATCACTGATTGGCATCAGAGGAGTGTGATCCCTCTTAACTCTGCGCAATAACAATATGTCTGTGTAGGGCAATGCCACTGAAAATATATACTAAAAATACTAGCACGATGCATGATTATCCTGGACAATGATACACACCTTAAATCTGGATCGGTCAGTTATCTATTGTGTCTATTACCTCTGAAAGACATATGTAGAGAGTGAAAACACATAATGTTAGACCACACAGCAACACATCACAGTTTGACTAACACAGACAAACTCCCTGATCAAGTCAGGTTTAAGGACCAACGTTTTCACCTTCATAAAATTAATTTCCCTTATCATGAGATATAACAGTGTCTCATCTAGGAATTAAAGCAAGAGCTGGACCTAGTCTATTAGATAAATATCAAGGAACATTTCCTTCAAGGCTAATTTGCTTTTTATAGCCCCACTTTCACAAACCAGCAGCCTGCTCTGTGCACCAAAAAAAGAATAAAAAAAAGAAGCTTGTAAAAGAAAATAAACATTAAAAGCAGGGGGTGGATAAAGACAAGCGGAAGGCATTGAGAGAAAGGGAAAAGAAGGATACAGGCTATTTGCCGAGGCTCAATGAATGATTTTACTGCTTCTTTTTAGTACCCTATGTAATCCATATGGACGTTTTACAGTAACCGCCATGATTCTAAAAGCACCCTAGCTTTTTATAGGGCGACACCTTCAGCTACCAGCTACAACCCTGTAATGAGCAAAACAGACGAGGAAAGTATCACATTTGACTAGATTATGTATTCTTATCTAGAATGAGGATTAATGAGAAGATATAAATTGGATGCAGTCAGATCTTCTAATGCACAGCTGAGCCAGAGCTTCGCTGTTGAACCGTGCCTTTTTCATTTTCCTCCAACGGGAGAACAACGTTGTGCTTTATTGCTGATAATTTCCATACTGACCCTGCAATGTAGAAGGATTTTAGAGTGAGAGATTAGGCTGCATTTCATACATTGTGTTGTTCATTTTCTCTTTGTCAGTTAAAAAACATCCTTCAAGGTTGGATTTGAAAATGCAAAAAACATGATATAATGTTTGAGATTAAGATTGCATTTGGGGAGTCTTAAAGGGACACTTCACCCCCAAATCCAAAATGCATATCATTTTTCTCTTACCTGTAGTGCTATTAATCAATCTAATCATTTTATCAA
Organism: Serranus cabrilla; assembly: GCA_903364295.1. Taxonomy (NCBI): domain Eukaryota; kingdom Metazoa; phylum Chordata; class Actinopteri; order Perciformes; family Serranidae; genus Serranus; species Serranus cabrilla. The sequence goes on from CAFUXE010000677.1 coordinate 736,318, forward strand.
TCTGAAAACTATCTTTCCAGAAGCCAGTTACTTAATATAATCCACAGATCTTGTTGTGAGTAGTTTCATATTTTCTTACAGTTGTAATTCATGAACGTGCTCACAATAGCATAAAAAAACATTTTTTTAATTTTCTTAATTTGAATAAATAAAACTTTTCTAGTGAATTAAATCCCAAATCTGTGCATTTAATGGGTATTTGTCAGTCTGGAAAAGCCAGTTTCAGAAAAATCTGAAACCTGATTGTAGTGTGACGTACCTGTTCATAGGCGTAGGGCCTCTGTGCCTGAGCCGCAGGGCCTCCCTGGGAGGAGCGGTAGGAGCTGTACTGTTGGCTTTGACCCTGTTGATACTGAGAATACTGGGAGGATCCAGCCTGGCCGGGACCTGCAGCAGAAAGGGTGCATCAAATTAATTTGATCATTTGTTATATGTGTGTGTTGATGGCTGTAGGTTGTAGGGGTTAGTCTAACCGTATCCCTGTGGCTGTCCGCTGTAGCCTTGTTGAGAGGAGTACTGCTGCTGGCTGAAGGGCTGCTGCTGGCCAGAGCCCTGCTGATACTGGGCCTGCTGTTGACTGTACTGAGAGTTACCTGGAGGTTTATATACACACATAACCACGTCAGTTTTCATTTCATATGGTTGTATATTTCAATAGTTTTGTTTGGGCACATTTAGACAAACTCAGGCTGTAAAGGTGCAGGAAGATCCGTCTAAAACATATTGTTTAAAATGACAGGATAACTGTTACCTCCTTCATAGTAATGCTGTGAAGACTCATCAAAGGACCTATCGTAGCCTTGCTCACCATATGAAGACTGTTGATATGAATACTCCCCGTGACCTGTAGAGAACACTGTTTAACACGTGCAAAAAAATCCTCTGCAGAGCCAAACCCACTTGCATACAGAAGATAAATTATTATTCGCAGTTTGAAGCCACAACATTCATAATACATGTGCAACGACAAAATTACAAGCACAGACAACATTTTCAAGGCTTCTCGCTTCACTATTATGCACAAAGCACGAAGGAACACCCTGGAGGAAGTTTGCGTTCTATCCTCAACACACTGCTATGGCACTGTCTGAAATCTGAAATTTCGGCACACCAAAGGGGACAGTATGGACACAGACACACTGGGAGGAAACAGAATTGAGACCAATGTCAGTCTTTCGCAATTCTTTCTCCAATACTTTTCCTCTCCCACAATAAGGGAAAAAGACGATGACTAGGAGGACGAGCAGAAGCTTCAGCACTGCAGTAAATCTGTCTCAGACCTGTGGGATAGTGCTAAAAGGAAGTGGACCTATAATGTGGCTTTGTGTGTTTGAGAGCCTTGTGTATGAAGTTTATGGATGTGCACGATTACCATCAGGGTAATATTGCCGGTTTATGGGCTCGCTGGAGCTCTGAGTGTGTCCATACTGCTCTCCGTAGAACTCGTCTTGTCCCATGTACTGCTGTGCAGATCCTGCAAGACAGGCGACACCACGATTTGTTAAACAGTTGGTCCAACCAATTGTGCGCTGTGTGCCAGGACATTTGGGCAATTTAGGCAGCCTGAATGTGTATGTAAGATTATAACAGATGATTATAGACAGCTTTTTTAGAAGTTGTCATTTAGTTATGATGGATAGATTTGAATGGAGTGAATCCATGAAACAATTATACGTTTTCTTATAACTAACTTATGTAATGTAGATTTTCACTGGTGATGATTTTTTTGTGGGTTGAAATGATAATATGATGGAAGCTATTCCAGGCCAACCCAAATTTTTTGAGACACTAATTAAAGTGGAGCAATTACAATGAATAATTCCATGACAAATTACATGAGATGTAATTTTAGAGGAGAAAATGAGGATTACAGAAAGCCAATTATCAGGGAGAATCTGATCTCTGCTTGGTGATGGTGTGCAGAAACTCCAGATTCCACTCCTTCCTTCCCTTCCCTTTCAGTTTTATCTAACAAACCCAGACAAACCAACCGAACAGAAATTCTCCAGAAGATGCATCAAAGAGCCAGACACAGTCTAATCTCCTTTACAAACAAGAATTGGCCCAAAAGTTTCCAGATACAGAGATTGGCTGTAGCATAAAAAATGTCATCTTAACTTCTACAAAAATAGCAAAACAATTTCACAGCAACATATCTGATCATTTCCAATATGACCAAGGAGCCACGGTAGACAGAGGAGCCTTAGCAACAGCCCCATGACCAATCCGGGAGTGGCTGGTGAGCGAGCAGTTCAACTGTGGACACAACAATTCCATAACAGAGGTCTATCTGGAAATACTTCACCCAGTCAAGCAAGGATAACAGTGAACCAGGGTAAATAAGGACATACAGTCATGGTCTGTTGCCCTGGAAACCGTATCCCATCCTTTTTATATATCAGAGGTACTACGTGCCTAGTCTACACCCTTCAAAAGACATAACAGGACAGAGAGGAGCTATTATTGGACACATGCTGACACAGCACCAGTTAAGTGATTTACAAAGACAGGAACCAAATGTGACACGAGTCATACATCTCCCGTCTGCTTCTTAAAGTTGCAGGAAGGCTTTGAAAGTATTTGCAGACCTTCAATTTAACATCTTGGAATGCAAAAACTAATACCATGCTGCCACTTAAACTTCCACAGCAAACTTTACACTGGAAACTGTGAGACTGACATCCACAGCCACTCTTAATACAGACCTGTTGACCATTTCAGTCCCTTAGTTGCAAACTATAGTCACACACCCATCTCTGTACTTAAAGGGGACCTATTATGCTTCTCTTTATTTTATGTCCTATATATAAAGTTATGGATGTTCATATTAAATGTGGCCAAAGCATGAAAATAATGAGGTATAAATAGTATTTCTTCTGAGCCAAAACCTCAGGCTTCAGACCATTTTAGTACTGTTTTTCCAATGTTTTTTTTCTACTTTGGCTACAAGTTGATGTCAGTTTTTGCTCCAGGCAAATCGCGCCCACAAAATACAGCGATAAACGTCCACGAGGAAACACTCATCAACTCAGTCTATCTTGAAATGTCCCCAGGACGTGTTATTTTGGGTGGTGAAAATTAATTCTATTTACCACTCCAGAAATAGACTTGGTTAATTTTTCTTCACACTAGCAACAGCCATATGCAAATGTTTTTGCTACTTCCTGCAATTTCTCGGAGGGCCACAGCTGGAAAACCATGTGGTAACACACATGAGTTGCCAAAGGCGCGTATCGAGACAGTTCAGGAGGAGGCGTGCATTAACCCTCAACTGTAACATACTCATCAGCCGAAGTAGCACCATGAATTACAGTGGTCTTCAATACAGCCTGCCCCTTTTTAGCCTTGATGTAAATAGAGATGGTATTATGGTGGTGAACCTTTGAGGCCGAATCTGCTTTTAAAGGCTTATTAAAAATATAGATTAACAATATCAAAAAATGACATTGGCCAGCTGAATACAGGGGCTGGTTAAATCCACAGAGGTACAATGCTTCCTCTAGTTGGATCAGATAGAGGTCAGATTATGTTCTTATCAGAAACAGTGTACCAAAGCGTACCAGAGTATGTTTGCAGCTGCACAGAGACCACAACGGACAGAGGGGGATCTGCATGAAGGGCCAGTTTAAGATAAACCCAAACACTTTTTTCTTTCTATTCTTTTTTTTCCAAGAATTAGAGCACATGGAGCATAATAGGTCCCCTTTAAAAACTCAAACAAACTAGTGCCACACCCAACTGGCATGAAGGAGTCTTACCACCTACCTTGCTGTGAGGAGCGGTAGGATCCCATGGGTCTCTGAGACATCATACTGTTCCCTTGACTGCCCTGACCCATCATGCTCATTGCCTGCTGTCCCTGATAGTGTTGGCCACCAGCCTGGGCTGAGGAGTAGTGTGGAGTAGCAGACTGTTGGTGCATCATGGAGACTGGAGGAGGTGTGATTATGAGGGGGAGAGATCTCATACATTAATATATACAGACACACTCTATGCACATAACAGCATGAGCATTCAAAAGCATACACAGCATTCTCGGAACTGCAACTTGCAGAAATGTGCATAATTAAACTGGCAAATAAACAAATGTAGGAGGAGGTCCATGGCAATCAGGGCACAGGGAAAAGCCAAAAGGGGTCCATAGCAGTCAGGGGTTTTTTAAAGAAAAAAACTCTTTGAAGAGATAAGGTGTTTGGTCGGGAGTATAAATGCAAACAAAGCCAGTGAAGTCAGTGCATAAACAGAGATATTCACACAGACATCAAGGAAGAGGAGGGCTGCATCTCAGGGTCAGGAGGCAGAGATTAGGAGAGGTAAAGCCTGGAGCAGGAGGAAGAAGGGAGGAGGCAGGAAACCTCTTTGATGAACTGAATGTGTTTGGTTATTTTGATGATAAAGCTGGACTAGGAGGGAATTTACAGATTGCATGTAAGCAAATGTTTTAAGTTCAGAGGTATTTCAGAAATCTTCCAACTGTTTTACCATATGGTTTCCGACACAGTCTGAACATTTCAAAGGCACTACTTTCTTTATCCCTTTCTCTAAGTGAACAAAACAAATGAGACATCTTACTTTGTAAGTATAGTTTATGATAATCAAGTAAGTGTTTTAGTGTTCAAATCATAAGCCTGAAATTATTCCTTCCCATAAAATAAATAAATCAATAAATATTCTGATGTTTAGGCTCCTCTACACCTGGCTCACCTTGGTTGGATTGCATGTTGAGGTTGCTGCGGGAGGAGGAGGAGGAGGAAGAGGATGAGGATGTGGAAGAAGAAGAAGAGGAAGAGCCATAGCCAGGCCCAGGGCCCTGGATCATGCTGCCCTGGGAGGGGGGCGCAGCGTGGCTGTAGCCGGAGGCTGAAGCCGAGCTGCCGTAGCTGCTGGCCGGCAGGCTGAGGGATGCGGATGGAATAGCCGACTGCACCTGACCAGACTGCTGCTGCTGCATGGGGGCATGGCTGGGGCCTGACGACACACACGCACAGTCAGAGCAGCGAGCAAACGTTCCCACGTGGTGCCGTATCATGTTAATCATGGGCCCGCATTCAGTTCATCTTTACAAGAAGCTTGCTTGTACAAGGACTGAGTAAGGAGTGTTACTGATGTGTGTAAAAATGAATTAGAAAACAGAGAGAAGGAAAAAGCCGCTGTAGCTGCAAACAAAGAGGACTATCAAACCATTATCTGAACACAAGATCTTTAGATAGTTGCAGGCAATAAAGACGAGGAACACTGTGACGGACAAGACGTGGTATTGTTTCTGCAGACAGACATGCAGCATAGTCAGGATCAGATGAGCACTCATGACGGGGGACAGACCATAAAATGGAGCTGTATGTGCAAACACCAAGTCTGTGTGGACAGTAAAGTTCACATGGACCAGAACAAATCTGTAAAATGCACATTTGTGTTAAACTCTCACCATTGCTCATTTGGCTCTGCATCATCGGCGTGGGGGGAAGTCCTGGTGCCATGTTGTCATTGAGGTTGCTTGGAACATGTCCCCCACTTTGGCCCATCCCTCCAGGACCCATGGACATGTTGGAAGTAGGAGGCTGGAAGGTAAAGACATACTGACCACTTCAAACAAATCATAAGACTACAGTATGTGTCCTAAATGCTGTCCTCCATCTTCTCCCACCCCTAACAAATCACAAGACTACAGTATGTGTCCTAAATGCTGTCCTCCATCTTCTCCCACCCCTAATTTATATTGTTTGTTCTACAGATTTAACTGATGAATCAGGATGAAGGACTCACTGCAGGTAGGAGTGACTGCATGTTCTGATTTGAATCTGCTATCGTAGCCAAGTAAACAAGATTTCTGTGCAGGATTTGCTGATACCTGTACGAAAAAAAAACAGAAAATGGAACATAGTTAATTTTATTTTACCTAAATATGACATTCATAAGGCAAAAGTAAAAATGATAATAATAAAAGCACTCACTGTGTGCATTCAGCTGTCTTGCCTTTACTTTGGTAATCCATTATACACTGTATTAAATGATGATTTTCATCCAGCATCTTTGGGAAACAGCAAAAAAAAAAAA
>CAFUXE010000677.1:744720-775555 GCA_903364295.1 Serranus cabrilla
AAAAAAAAAACAGGCAATCATTCTGAGGGGAAAACAATACTGTCACTTAAAGTGGACCATTTTGTGAGCCATGCATCCATACACAAAGTGGGGCCAAATGACAAGTGAAGTGTATAAATAAAGTAAAATACTGGCAATATGGGGGCCGAGATAACTGCCTCAGGGAGAAAAACAAACAAAAAAAAAATCCTTCAGTGACAGAGCCGCTTTTGCTGATCAACATAATGGGCAGCAGTCCCATTTATTACACATAAAGGAAGCCAACAGTGGAGGATGGGGTGTCTTTAGTGCCCAAGTACCACACTGTGACCTTTACAGCTGGCCACTCCCGGTTCTGTAAGAAGAAAGAGTCTGAGCATTGCCCCATCCTCTCCGTCCAGAGTAGCCACCTCTGAAGCCTCGCCCCCTTGGGAATCGTCCAGGGACGCCAAAAGTCTCCAGATTGCGCTTCCGCTCCTCCGCCCAGGTTAGTCTGAAACTTTGAATTGACAAAGAGACACTGTAAGATACTGTAGCTCCACATAAAGGAAACTAGTGTTTGAATCTTGAGGATAAAAATGCCTCTAGTTTACCTGAACTTATCAGACGAGATGTTGTCATAGAAAGACTTTGCTTTGTCATAGTAGAACTTTGGTCCAAACGGATCATCCTCTGCAGTCAAATGCAGTTCTTTTTCTTTCTCTTCCACCTCAAGATTTCCATCTGCAGACAGATACATTCAATGCAAGTTACCGTGAAGGATATGTGTTGGAAGACTATTATTCCTGTTTTTTTAACATTTGTTTCTGTTTAAAATTGCAAGTAGCTGTACCAAAATTGAATTGTTTGCTTGAGCAAGGCGCATAACCCCACCACAGCTACCCAGGTGCAGAACTGTGCTGCCCACTGCTCCCAGCATGGTGTGTTCACTGGTGTGTAAAAGGAAGGGTTTAATGCAGGACAAATTCACTGCTCACCATTTCAGTGTGTTTGTGCTTAAAAAAACTCCTCAATCTTAATATGAAAAGACAGAACATATGATAAATCATGTCACTGTAATAATTGCAACTTTGGTGTTCAAATCCTGGAGCCACAATTCATCTGTTTTGCTCCTGCTGAGCCAGTACAGTTTGAAGGATTTGAAGCTACCCAGAATGATAACTGCATGTCATGGTATGTTTAAACTTTGAAAAGAAACGGAGCAGAAACTGACAATGCAAGTGTGCATAATGAACCAACCTTTGATCCTGTCCTGCACCTCCAGTGCCTCCTTAATAAACTGTGCATTTGAGGAATCAAAATCAAAGTCTGTGTCAAACTTAAGGATGGCAGACGGAACATTAGCCACCATCAGCTGGCCTCTGCTGCGGTTCCTACGCCTCCGAGCTCCTAAGATTGATTTAAAAAAAAAAATTGTTAATGTTAAAAAGGACTTGGTGGTTTGTGTCCATAATTAAAAAAAACAGATTTTCCCTCTTGTGCAAACCATATGTTTCATATGCACCTTGTCTTCTTCTTGGTGGTGGCCCGTTTTCAGTATTCCGCTGTCGAGTTTCCTGCTGAGCACTGGGCACCCCTGGACCTGACTTCACTTAAATTTAAAAACATTTACTCTCTTTCTTAATATTTCTTGCATTTTCAAAGATTGAAATTCCCATTTCACGGCTGTTTCGCAATCCAAGCTATTCATATTTAGCTCAATTGATGAATATAGAATTTTATTTTTTATGTTTACTTGCAGGTCCTGTGCCACTTCTGGTCTGGGAAAACTCTCCTCTGGGCCTCTGGGGCCTCCTTCTCTCCCACTGTTGCTCCTGAGATGCAGTGAAGCCTCCCCTCTGCCTTGATCTGTCCACCTGGAGAGTTTGAACAGACTTTTCCACCATGGGGCCTCTTCTAACATGCAAGCCTGGAAGCACAGGTCCTGCATGACAATCACAACAAAATGCATTATGTAGACAGCCTTAAAAACATTCAGCTTCGCTAAGGGTTAATGGTCAGTTTACTTGCAATACATTTCAGTTCAGTGACTCACCAAGACCAAGAGCTGCAGCATATTGTTGATTAAGTAAAGAACTAGCAGCCAGCTGGTTGTAGGCAGGCAACCTCAGGGGGCTAAATGGTCCAAGAGTTGAGTACATGCCCGGAGAGCTTGCACTGGATGACTGAACAAAAGTAGTTAAAAACACACATAATCTGGACATTTAGGTTCTGTACTGTGGGGTGTGAGCCCTGTGGTTGTTCTATAGCTTACCTGCACTATTGCAGGATCAGGGGGTAGGCCTTGGTGAGATCTTGGAGGTTCACACAGCACAATGTCCTTAATATCACTCCCTCGAAAAGTGATGTACTCATAGATGTCTTCTTTGGGTGGAGTTGGTCTGTCAGTGGGTCGTCCCTCCGTCCCAAAACACTTGACTAGAAGAGAAAATGGTTGACAAATGCAAACTTTGTGTTTCAGACTTGCTGCTATATTTCAAAATCTATGAAAAAACTCCTAAAAAAGCATGCTATTTTGACCATGCTAACAGGCTGTCAAGCATGACTCCACTTACCTTTTGCCAGCACCACTGTGGAGTTCACTTTGTCAATTGTGTACAAAATCCCCTCATAACGATTTTGAGCTTTTGAAATTAACCCTATTTTACAGCCAATGTAGGGCTTTGCTGAACCCATGGCAGGAGAATATGCAGGACAATAGCTTATAAACTTCAACAAGAACGCGGCATTAGAGCACTGGCGCGAGCAGAAACAATTTATAGGCATCCACAGGTGACTTGAAACCACGCCCACTGATTGAGACGTAAACGCACCTGACAGGATGCCTACTAATTCACTGTCGATAACTGTGTTGAGCTTTTATTTATGATTTATGATGTCCCATATTTGGTCTTATTGACAGCTATGGACATTTGTAACATATATTTGGACAATGTATGCAATGTGTTCTATTTTATTATTACTTTTTAAAATGTATTTATTCCATTTACATTTAAATTAATTGCGACAGATTATGTACTCATGTACGTCAAAAATCCCGAACATAATAGTGCAAAAATAAGTAGTAAACTGGGAATTGTTTATCTGCGCTCTCAAAGAGTTTGACATCCAAATAGCCTAACATCACAGGTCTCTGTCTGTGAGAGCAAAGGCAGCAGCTGCGGCTCTCCTTAAAAAAATAGCAACAACGCAGCCATTTTGAGTCGTCTACGGTAAAGTCGAATTGATATATAATGCATGGATACTGTGCATGAATCTGCAAAGACATGTTGTGCAACACAGAAACTCTCCCAGAGAGTGTCTTCGGAGTGATAACGTCCCACCAGGGGCGGCTCTGTGAGTGCTATCGATGTTTTGCCGTGAAGCTGTCAGACAGAGCTGGAGCTCCCCACTGCAGCTTGCAACCATTTGTTCCAAGCTTTATCTTCCTCGGACAGCCAATCACAGCGCACGGTGGGGCTGCGTCACCGTGGGTGCATCCAATCGGCGCATGCGTCTCACGAGCGAGCGTAGCTGGGTAAAGATGGCGGCGGGCTCCGATTTGCTGGATGATGTTTTCTTCAACACAGAGGTGGACGAAAAAGTAGTTAGTGATATAGTCGGTTCTCTGGAGTCTGAACTAAAAGGAGCAGGGCACGTCAACACAACCACCAGGGTCCATACTGCAGCAAATCACGTCGGCAACTCCGCTGTAGATAGTAATTTAAATGTTCAGGGCAGCAAAATGGGACTTTCACAACAAGAGCTTGCTAAAGCAGGTAAGATAGCTGCCCACTCCGGTTAGCTAACATTAGCTGATTTTTGGTCACGTTGTTCAAGTGATTTTAGCTAACTTGGCTTCACTTGTGTGTTTCCCGAAACTAATGCGAATCGGAGAGTTGTTCGACACCCCCCCTTGTTTTCATGTGTTTCCGCTGCTGTAGGGGCAGGAGTGCAAGGAGGTGTCATTAACAGTGCGGGGTCCCACGGTTCAAGCATGGATGGAGCAACCGGGACCACATCGGGCATGACAGCCGTTCAGAGTCAGTCGAAGTCGGGGACAGCTAGCGGAGTTGTTACGGTAGTATCAGACGCAGCATCGGCTGTTGGGAAACCTGGAACGACCGCTGTTCAAACTTTGAATGGAAGTACCGTGGTGATGAACTGTCATATCACCGGAGGCGGCAACAGCTCGCAGCCCGCTGTCACGCTTGTCAACAACGGACCTGTTTCTGTGAGCAAAGGAGGCGCAACAGTTTTGTCTGCAACACCAAGTACTATTATCCGAACTCCTTCGTCGAGTGCTTACACTGCTGTGATTTCGTCTCAGCCCTCGGTGAAAAGTATACCCACTGTCACGCTTGTGAGGCCACCTATGCAAACTCCCATCAACACCTCACAAAGCGGAGGCAACCCCACAGTTTTAACATCACCAGCCGTCAGTGTTACAAGCACCACCGGCTCGCTTGTCAACAAATTCGACTCCACAAAAACTATAATGCAAACTGGGGCGCATGTCGTGGCTTCAACTGTTGTGACAGGGACGACAGCGACCATGAGGAGCCCGACTGTTTTGCAAAACTTAAGGACTTCCGTGCCATCAACAATAGCTGCCACTCCTCCTGGTGGAATACGAGCTATTGCTCCACAGGTGTTGGCCCCTCGACTCACTCAGCCTCAACAAAACGCCCCAAATATCCAAAACATCCAGCTCCCGCCAGGTAACTTGTAAAATGACCTGTTTAAAAGCATATAGAGGTGTTGTCTAACGTGTTAGATGTGTTACAGTGTTGCCTCTTTAGGCTGTGTCAAGCTGCAGAAACTTTCTCAGAAACTTGTTGCTGTCAAAGGCAACAATTTATAAGTTATTGATGTTTCTTAACTGCTCTTATGTAATATGCAATTACATTACAAAATTATGCAATAGGCAAGACATGATTTGAGACTTGCTTTTGGGACCACAAACAACAGATTAGATTCAGACAAGGTTCTAACTGCTGACCAGATAAAAAGTCATCTAACTTGTTCTTATAGTCAAACTAGCATTCTTTTACAATCTGTTGATTCTAGTTACTTGTCAGAGACAATAGTAAACTGTTCTCATATCAGTTCTTTACTCTGTATCTCAAGAGTATTTATGCTGTGTGTGTTTTTTTTAAACAGTTTGCAAAGGTTAATTGTTAGACTGCTTGTCTCTGACCAGATATTACTCCAGAGTATTGCACGGATAGGTTTTTATTTTACCCTCAGCGGCTATTCAAATTTCTTTGGCACAAGAAAGTATGAACTGTTCAGATGTAGTAGTATCAATGTAAAAGTCATATACATGGAAATTAGCTCTGGGAGAGCTATCCCAGCCACAATAGTAAGACCTAAATAAGCTGCAACAAAACAGTGTACAGCATTTTATTTACACCATTCAATAACATGCAGCTACCAACAACTTGGCACAGAAAGTTTTTGCTTTAGCTTTTGTTAGAGGCTAGTGTATTACTGTGTACTACAGCCCAGTCACTTATCACATGGCCAGTTTGATGGAAAGCTACATCAACGGTACATAGTAATACACAAGTCTACAATAAAGCATCAGGGGTGAGAACATTTTTTTTATTTGCTGTTGGATGGTGGATTCTCACGACATCTAATTACATCTTGTGTTGTGGCTTAAAATGTTTTTGATTTATTGCACCGTGTTTGTGGCTCATTTCTGTTTGACCAGTTGCTAACTGGCGAGAAATCTCTTGGCATCAATAGCCTACAAATGATTAATTCATACCCACTCATGTCAGAAACTCCATGCAGTAATTCAGTATATTAGTGAGACTTATCAAGACAGAAGAGCCCTGAGCCTTTGACATCATTTGCCTATTGCAGGCATGGTCTTGGTTCGCAGTGAGAGTGGGCAGCTGCTGGTGATTCACCAGCAGACCTTGGCTCAGATGCAGGCCCAGTCGCAGTCCCAAAGCGCCATGACACCACGACCTGCAGCCCCCACCAGCACTCCACCTGTCCAGATCACTTCTCTACAGGTAACAGGACTGCTGGGCACAGGGGCATGGTCACTCACAAACAATCTGACTCATTCATGTTATAGTTATAGACACATTAATCTGACATACTGGATCAGTATTTATGTGAATAATGACCTTATTTAACAGAGCAGGTATTTTGTGCTTTTGTCACTGTTTTTGCATTTATACTGTACCGGCAACATTCTGAAAACCTTTTAAGAACTGTATAATTAAAATCAACACAAGCTTCACAAGGACATCGGTGTAAACGTCTTTTCTTACAGCTCTGAAATAAAGTGTAGTTACAACTTCCTAATACATTGCACACAGAAAGATGAACCAACATTTCCACACAGTGGGAATACAGATTTGAAACTTCAGTATCACTTGATCATCCCATCACAATGACAGTGTAGACAGTTACAATAATGCACACATTTTCATATGTCACCCTGCAAGTGTTCTAGTCATAGGAAAAGTTAAGTCTGTTGTGGTTTACAATACCATATTTCTGTATGACAGGAAGTGAAAAAAACACCGTAGTCCTACTGCAAAATTATTAAAATTCTCAGAGTGGACTGATTTATTATTTAACTTTAAAATGAGTAAAGTAAATGAAAGAAACTGGAAAAGGTGAAAATTGTTTATGAAGGTAAAAAAAAAAACCTAATTCTTTTTCCCAAAAATGTAAAGCAGCATATATATTGTAAAAATATGAAGCTTAAAGAATCATTTTAAGAATGTTTATTGGAGGAAAGAAACAGTATTACTTGTTCCATTGTCGTATCATTTACATAGAGTCACATGTGTAACACTTTTTTATCCCCTGCAGGCTCCAGGTGCATCTCTGCTGGCTCGCCCGGTTACCCCCACCACCATTATTAAACAAGGTTCCACAGTTCAGACCACTGTGACGGCCACCACCACACTGCAGAGGCCTCCTGTGCTGCAGGTAACTCCACTACACGTCCATTTTGGGCATTTGAGTCCCTGTGCAGGGTATGAAGCTATCAAGCACTAAACACCATTTAAAGTTGTCAGGTCAGTCTGAGGGTCATTCACTACAAAGAATTGTAACTCAGATCCATTACACCAAGGGTTTTTACTGGGGGTGAACAGTCTCTAGCTATTGGGAAATTCAATTCAAACCATTTGTTCTGTATTAAAGATGCTGTTTGTCCACACATCACACTTTGAGAGGAATCCATTCGGGGTTAATTTGAATAATTATACCAGCCACTGTGAAAAGGAGATACAATTTCTAGCCATCACTTATGCCAGGGTACCACTAGTTCTACAACTCCTGGGACTCAAAGAAAATGATGACAACAATGGCATCCACGTCCTCCTTGCCCCCTTCACTGTAGACAAAACGTGTGTTTTCACGGCCTTCTCAAAACCCAAACAGTCAAGCTATTCCTCTGCAGCTAAAGTCTTTTTTCACTGAAGGACATTTTCCTCTTTTTAATGTTCCCTGAATTCACTTACCTCACACAGTTAGTCCTCAAACGTTGCTTGCTGCGGACTTTGCTCAAAAGACACTTGTTTCAGTTAGGATTGGCAACAATATGCAGTGAAAGAATGTGATTACCAAGGACATGAAAAAAAAAGTAATAAGAAGACTGAATCCAGTCTGTAGTTCTTCATATTTCACTCCTTGTGCATGTGAACTGTGTCATATCATTGTCCACCTGAAGCTCTGTAGCACTCCTAAATCCTGAAAAAGAGAGAAGTAATTATAAGAAAATATAAAAAATAAGAACTTCTATTCCTTAAGTATGGCTTATACCAATAAGTACTGATTTTCTGCTCTTAAATACTTGATAAAAACAGACCCAGAAACTGTTTCATAGGCTGATTGATCCTCATGTTTTGCCCAATGAAGCTTGTAGCTGAAGCTGTCTTAAAGTGATTGTAATGTCTTTAAATGTGTTATTTTGTCAGAGCAAAACCCAAAGATATTCAGTTAAATATGATATAAAATGGCGAGCAGCAGTACATCTCAATAACATAATTGAGAGGCTGAAAAATCTAAATAGTCTGGATTATGTTTCTGTTGATCGACTAATTGTTGCAGCTCTTGTCTGTTCTGCATTGTTGTGTTTTCCTAATGGAATTTTAATGTGAATAAATTGACTTGTTATACTCACAAGGATTAATGTTGTACACACAGTATATGAATATGAAGGAGGATTCTGTGATAGCAAACATACAATATCTAGCACAAATATTTCCTGGAAAAATTACGCTTGGGGAAAAAATGATGTCCTAGTAAAGTTGAATATCCTGTGCCCCGGGACCAGACATGTCAAAGCTGTTATTCTGACCTTGTCACTTTCCCGAGTCTCATCTCTTGACTGCATATTCACTGACTTATATAGAACACCATCATGCTGGGAGGAACTGCCAACACCCCGGGACAGCCGCTAGGAACGCCCACCACAGTGCAGCCTGGATCTGCAGCCACAGCAGTTACACAGAGGGTAACTGGGACCCCTGTCACTCCAACAGCTATCACAGCTGTAAGAGAGAAGTACTAACCTTGAATGCTTTTGTCTTCGTCATCTTTCAAAACTAAACATACAGATACATTTTAGGGATTTTGTTTGTGTGTTAGATCAAATATCTGCTGTAGAGATGATTTGTATATTTAAGGAAACATGACATGTGTGTATATGTGCCTGCAGGAGACACTAGAGAATGTAAAAAAGTGTAGAAACTTTTTGTCCACGTTGATCAAACTGGCATCCAGTGGAAAACAGTCCTCTGAGACGACGGCCAACGTCAAGGAGCTGGTCAAGAACTTGCTGGTACATTCCTCTCGTCTATTTACCATTGTCATATGTCTTTCAGTCATTCCATCAGTCCGTGCTTAAGGTTTTCTTTGTTCTGATCCACTTTCTGTTTGTATCTGACAACAGGAAGCAAAGATAGAGCCTGAAGATTTCACCAGTCGGTTATACCGGGAGCTCAACTCCTCACCACAGCCGTACCTTGTGCCTTTCCTGAAGGTGAGATCAGTGACACACCAGCAGATAGATGCCACATAGAAACATAGAAGTGGTATACATCATCTGAAAGCTGGGAAACTGAAGATGAATAAACAATTTAAAAATAAAGAATTGAATAGACATGTAATCAGCATTCTGTTTTGGCTAAGCGCCTTTTTAAATGTTGATAGTTGACTTTGTAAGGGTTTAGAACATTATGATATGAGTGTATGAAGGTCATTCTCATACTCAATTATGTCTCATAAGGTGTTGCAGTGATTTTGGGGTTAATACCATTTGTTCCTTAGATTTGCTGCATAATTAAGCCATTTTTTTTTACCACTCCAGAATTGATTAAAAAATGACACTAAACCCTTTAGGACTGCAATTCTCCTAAAGGTCACAGCAGGTCATTTTATACAGTGAGATCAAGTTTAAAAAAAAAAAGTCTCAGTTCAATGAACTGACTAATCTGGGGACTAACATCATCACATATCAGTAAAATTGAGCTCATCAATTTATGCAATGGCAAGACTTTCTAGGGACCCTGGTGTACAGAAATTCAAATAATAAAATGAAACAAATTAAAGTTTAATTTATACTGCATGCTCGCTGAACTTAACCTTGCTTTGAAGCGTTATTTGGAACCAGTGGATGCATTAGGTTGCCTAGTTTCATATGATAACAGTATCAGTACTCCAGCTATAAAACGCTACAACTCTGTTTAGCAAACACATTTACACAGACTGGTGTTATTGTGTGATTTAATAGTGCTGTGCAAATACCAAATTATGATCAACAGTTATGTTCATGAATGGGTTAAACAATAGGTTTATTATCCTGTATCAAGCAAACGTTTGTTTGTTAAAGTTATATAACAGCAAAAACTGTTTCTGAAGTGCAAAGGTCTCTAAGAAAAGATGAGTCTTTTCTCGATATGCACACAGTGTAGTCTGAGAGTTGTGTGTGGCATAATGATACTGCTTCCAGCTACTTCTGTTTACAAATAAGCATCAGAAATTAAAGGTAGAAAACATTGATTGTACTTTGCATAGAAAACTCCGCTCTACACACTCCCATCCAGAAACACTGGGCTGGAGTGCAACCAACCACATTATCGTCTTTAAAGAAGGCTTTCATCAGGTAATTGTTATAGAAATAGGCATAATGTCTAAAACTTTCTGTAGAAGAGCAGAATAATTAATGTAATACCTTTTTACGATCAGTAATACACATTTCTCTACAATGTTCAAACTGTGCTGTTCAGACAGTTCCTTTTAACAACATGCAGCTGCCGTTAATATCGCCTCCAAAATGCAACCAAAGTGCTTCAGACAGATCCGTGATCAATTCCTGTAACATTACACTGACAACGTTTGTCTCCAAACAGTAACACTTTGATCACACAGTGAACTGACAACCGCACTAACAACAGCGTTATGGAAAAATACTTGGGTCTTCCCTCTGATGCTCCAAAATGTATTTTGTTCTTCTTTGACCCATACTACATCCTACCACCATGATAATCTGGCCAGTAGTTTTTCAGTCAGCATGTTGAGAAACAAACAAATGGAACTGAAAACAGAGCCTCCTTGGCAGAGGTGACTATTATAGGACAGCTAAAGTTATAGAAACTCCTGTAAAAGTATCTCTGCATACCTGATCCGTCCCTGGCAATCTTCCAATCGTCCATACATTCAGCATTTATTGTGTCCAAGAGAGACAAACGATCATGTGGCTGCTGGTCATAAACTTCCCTCCTCCAGGAGGAATAACTCCTCTATGATTTTTGTGAAAGAGAGAGCTGGAAGGAAAGGTGACACCGAGATGGGGTTGTAAACCACACTGTGAATGATTAAACAGTTCATGAATTTTAAACGATGTGGTCATTAAATTTAGCATTTTGTGTCAAAGCAATGAAAAGTGATCCACAAGGTAGCCCACATTGACTTTTCTGTGTGGACTGTGTGAGTTTTACAAAAAGTTAACTCTGTATAGAGAAATTTGTGTTCCCAAAAACGAGTTTTTTAATCACAAATTTGGAATCAGTCACATCATTGTGCACAGATGATTTACACTTAAGGTAAAGGCAGTGCAGAGGGCAAAGGAAATCAAGTAATTTGCATGTACAGTGAAGTGAGAGTAAATCTTTAATCAGATTTTTTTCTTTCTGCAAGAACAAGCTTCTGTCTGTTTTTTTATAATCTCACAGGGCTCCCCAGGGGGCTCCAACCAGTTCCAAGACAGGCTCAGTGAATGGAACTGAAATATTATTAGTTATTACACCATTTATCAAAACAAAAGAAGATCACACAGCATAGCCTGAATGTGTGTGATTTATTAAAAGAGGTAATTTCATAGTTTTTTCCAATTTCCTGGAGTTCGAAATGACTAAATGCCTCAGGACAGACCTTTTATTATTTGGTGTAGTGAAGTAATGTCAAACAGCAATATTGGGCTATTTTGGCTCAGTTGTTGAGTGTCTATGGGATCAAATAACAATCCTAAACCCATATGATTAAGCAAAACTAAGTAAGTAAATTAAAGGTGGTGCAGGGAGGCCTCTCTCAAAGCTTTGTCTAAGAGGAAACCTGCAGTCTAGGATTTTGAGAGCCTCTGCTGGAGAGCGATGGGTCTCAATGATGAATCTATATAGTGTGCAAAGGATGCTGTGACTTTATCAAGCAGAACTTATGTTCACTCTTTCCCTCCTCTGTCTGCCTGCAGAGAAGTCTCCCCGCACTGCGTCAGATGACCCCAGACTCAGAGGCCTTCATCCAGCAGAGCCTGCTCCCTCAGCCCAGCACTCAGCCTGCTGCAGCAGCCTCCACAGCCCTCACCGCTGTGATGCTGCGACCTCCCCTCTCCACAGCCAACGCTACGGCCACCAGCAGTGCCGCGCCCAAAACCACAGTCATCAGCCTCACTCAGACGCCTCACAGTAAACCTGGACTGGTAAGTTGTCATTATCTCTCACTGGATTCAGTCATTGACATCCACACAGAAGCAGAAACCTTGCACAGTGTTTTTTCTGCTATTCTTATCACTGCTTTTATTCTGTTTCTCATTCTTTGTGTTTGAATGTACACAGATAGTGCCACAGCAACAGGGGACAATGGTGAGGCCGCAGGTGACACTGGCTCAGTCTCCCATGGTAACGCTCAGAGGACAATCTCATAGTCGCATCATTGTGGGCCAACCACAGGTGGTCAAGCAGCTACAGACAGGTGTGTGTTCGACAGTCACTTACGCTCTTTTCTTTTACATGTGAACTTGTTCCCTGAGTCTCTCTGTATCTGTAGCTGTCACCCATTTACTAGCTACAGTATGGAAGTACCGCCACCTTGTGGATATTGTGTGTAATTTAAAGATTTTTTTTTTCCAACTATGTCAGTCAGCAGCAATAATCACCAGAATTTGCTTCTGCTTGTGTGTCTCTTGTTATTCCAACAGTAAAGCAGACGTTGGCTCCAGGGGCCAAAGGAGTGCAAGTAGTCAGTCAGGCCTCACTCATTGCTGCTCAGAAGAACAAGCTGAAGGAAGCGGGAGGGGGAACCTTCAGGTTTGTGACACATTCACATAAATATCATCACTTTAATACTGTCTCCAAATAGTCACTACTTCAGGAGTGTTAGAGGTCCCTCATTTTAATTTTACAGTCTCAAAATGTACTTTTTAAATAATCTATAGTCATATTTGTAGTTGGAACAAGGTCATCAGTTAGGAAATGCACACAAGCATACTATATTGCACTTATAACAGCATATATTTAAAAGTTCTTTACATTTATGGTAAACTGAATACATATACAATTCCTTAATTCTTTGCTTGCTTCAGGAGGTTGAGATGAAGGTGTTCCTCCTCATTTTCATGAACTGCTCTTACTACACTCTATACAGGATATCATGCCATTCTGCTCTCATTTGTTTGATTTTGGGTAGATTTTTTTAAACACAACTCAACATGAATACTGAGGAAAAGTACGAACCACAGAGACATAGTGGAGGATTATTAGTTGTCGACCGATATATGTATTTCAATGGCTGATGCTGATGTCAGTGTTAAAAGAGCAAGGAGGCCGATGGCTGATATATAACGTCAGTTTATTGAAGAATTTGAAAAATTTCCAAACTTACCTGAATAGAAAATAGAAAATGTTACTGTAGTGGACTTCTCTTCAGCCTTGTGAGACTTTACACTCATTTTCTTATAATAGAGAGTATGCAGTTCTACATTAAATTCCCCATATTCAGGCATTTTGAAAAAAGAATTAGAAAACACTGCAGAAATACTGAAAAGCTACTGCGCAAACAGACTGAGTGCACCATGCAAAATTGAGTCAATAAAATTGGAAACTCAGTGAAAGGATTCAGCCATAACGGATTATGGAAGACTTTAAAGAGGAAACCCAACATTAAGACTGCAAATACTGCTTTACTGTGTTCTCAGGCATTTTTAGTGTGACATTAATTCACCAGTGTGGAACTACACACTTATTCATATGTGTCCAGAGTGTTTTGGTCATTTGACAGAAAAGCTCTCATTGTTTTTATTTGATATAAATCACCAGTCCCTTTAAAAATGTGTCTTTTTGGAAGATTTCAGCCTGTTGATTTATCCTGGTTTCCATCCCAGTTTTACCAACCTTGTGTTGTTTAATGATAAATTGGCAACACAGACACATATGCTAATTTATGCAGTAATTAGCTTAATGAATTACCTCATAAGCATAACTGATAGTGGGTAATGGGTAATTTATCATAGTTGTTACTCCTTTTCTGACAGTTTTGACAAAAACAGAACATTTACCTGCTTTTGAAAAGAAAGTAAATCTTACATGTCACCTTGGGGCAATTTGGCTTCCAGACAGAAGTTAATTATAGTAAATACAGATATAGGTGGGCTTTTTTTAACAGGGCTTTTGGCTGTGATTGCATTAGACTTTAGTGGTGTAATTCAGTGACCTGATTTTACAGCCTATGCATTTCTGTTCTGCCTTAGACTCACAAAAACATATTTCAATGAAAACACATGTACTGTGTGTTGGGAAATATAGGAGAAACAAGAGGTTCAAGCTGCTGAGACAAAGAAGAACAACCATGTTATGTCCGTAGATGCATTTTAAGCCATAACAACGGCAACAACATTTTGTTTCTAGAAAAATGAGACCGTCTAAAAATGGTGGCATCTTTGTTGCTTTCATCACATCGTCTTAATGTCCCTGGGTTAATCTGTCGGGGGACGAAGGGGATCGGAGTGAATTGCTGTCTGTTACAGTGTCTTGAAACTACCACTAGGGGGCACCAAAGATGGAGATATTCAAGTGATTCAATAGTTGCCTTTAAATAGCTTACAGTTGTGTGTTATCCTGTGATATATGAACTGCACTGATGGTTTAAAAGTGCAGATGTTGGTCAGTCTCAGTAATTAGGGTGCATGATTCATTTTCTTATGTACACATTTTTCAAGCAGTTTTTTCCAGCTGCAGGAGACTACTGCAGCTAAACTTAACTATTAGATCATTTTGTATAAATGTACACTGACAGTACAGTTTTACACACAAATAGGTGAACATTTTGTTACGCTTTTGTCTGACTTGTCATCTTTTATTTCATCCAGGGATGATGATGATATCAATGATGTGGCCTCCATGGCAGGAGTCAACTTGTCAGAGGAGAGTGCCCGTATCTTAGCAACCAACTCGGAGCTTGTTGGCACGGTGACTCGCTCCTGTAAGGATGAGACCTTCCTCTCCACTTCTTTACTCACGCGGAGAGCTCTGGAGATCGGTGAGAAACACAAACTCCAGAGGAAATGTGCAGCACATTCTGGTTTTTAGAGGTTGGTGCGGTCTCACTCTGTCTAAATCTTTATCCACACTCTTCCCGCTGTGACAGGTAAAAAGTTTGGTGTCAGTGAGCTGGGCACAGATGTGGTCAATTATATTTCCCACGCGACACAGCAGCGACTAAAACACCTGCTGGAAAAGGTGTCACAAGTGGCACAGCAGAAGAACACAGCCTTCAAGGTGATCATTAATTACAATTATTTTAAAACTGGTGAGGCTCATTGCCTTGTACTATATTTTTACCTCTTGTACCTTTTTCTACCTTTATTGCAACATGTTGCTTCATTCATCCTCCAGGAGGACGAGCGGTGTGAGCAGGTCAGCGATGTGCGCGCCCAGCTTAAGTTTTTCGAGCAGCTGGATCAGATGGAGAAGCAAAGAAAGGAAGAGCAGGAGAGAGAGATTCTCTTAAAGGCTGCCAAGGTAACAATACATAAACAAGGTCACACATCATCATTGAAAGGAAAAATCCTACTCTTTGCTCATACAATCATAATTGCATAGACAAGGCGACTGGGTGACAAGGAGGTCCAGGGTCAGTGTCATTAGTATACAGTTCCTAGAGTCACTAGAGGACAGATCTGCTAACAATGTGCGAGTGAATGAATAAAACAATTGATTGAATAAATTGAACATATCCATCTTGAAATATTAAAATGTCCTCTACCTTACTGCAGTCTCGGTCGCGGCAAGAGGACCCTGAGCAGCTCAGACTGAAACAGAAGGCCAAAGAGGTAAGTGTATGCAAGGCAGTGTTGGGAGGGTTACTAATAACACATATTCCACCTCAGGTAGTTAAATAAATTCCCCAAAATGTCATTTTTAATGTGTCTTATTAGATTACACAAATTAAGTAATGTATTCTAAATCATTTGGATTACTTTTGGATTTATTCAAAATCGTCTTGCTGAGCTATTTTTTCTGGGACTTGTATTTCCATGCTGAGACACATTACCGATGGTGTTCTGGCTGTGCATCTCCACTGCCATTGTTTTTTGTTTACGCACAAAAATGAAAGCTTTTTATTATAAAAATCTGTCAATAGGAATTAGTTTTAGAGAAAATAAAACAAAACCAAGTAGAAGAGTACTTGGAAAGCTTTAACCTATGCCAAGGCCATGCCAAAGTGAAAAAGTCTGTGATTAGGATCTGCTCCAGAATGAAATGGGTTGTTTGTTGGCCCATGTTACACTCCTCCACTAAGTTTCATGAGAATAATGCCAGTAGTTTTTCTGTAATCCTCCCATAAAACAAACAAACCAACAAGCAAACTGAACTGACAACTTCCCCTCTCTGGTAGATGTAATAAATGAATTCTGTATTCAGATTCACCATTTTAAACTGTAACTATAACAGAATACAGTTTGAAATCATTTTTAATACCTAAACCTGTGACTAGTATTCTCTTACTCCTCATCCCTGATGCTACGATAAAAGACGATGATTTGCTGCTTTTGTGAGGCTTTACGACAAGTGTGTCCATGAGACCAATGTGTGTTATTGTCTTCCAGATGCAGCAGCAGGAGCTGGCTCAGATCAGACAGCGAGAAGCCAACCTAACGGCGCTGGCAGCCATCGGCCCGAGGAAAAAGCGGAAAATGGACTCTCCTGTTAGGGGCGCCAGTGCAGAGGTGAGGAATACAAAACCATTTGGCATTTAAATGGTTGTACTTATTTGGGAATATTTTAAAACTACAAAGGAAAGGTCAGTCAAAGACTAAATGTCTTTCCTGTGCTCCGTTTTAAACCCCAGGGCTCAGGGTCAGGCCCCTCTCAGCCTGGAGGCTCCAGTGGAGCAGGCTCCAGACAGTTTATGCGACAGCGCATCACCAGAGTCAACCTCAGGGACCTGCTCTTCTGCTTGGAGAATGAAAGAGGGACCAGTCACTCACACCTGCTCTATAAAGGCTTCCTCAAATAGCACCTGCATTAAAATGACTAGTCTCGCTCAGTGGCATTAAGGAAGCAGAGTTGACAGTCAGCTCAGACCCTCTCTGCCGGTACTTTCTTTGATCACCCACTGCTAAATGATGAGACGTCTGTGTCTGTGGGAAGAGAATTATCTGGAACACTGAAGAGACGTCTTCTTTTAAAAGCCTCTTCAAGCACAGGTCTTTTGTATTTTCAGAGGAGATTTGAACTTGGCCCTGATTTCAGTGTGCCTCTCAGCTTGGTTTGCTCTATAGAGACCAGTTGCACCAACCACACTTCAGTCATGCACTGCCTCATGCTGCACTCAAGAAAAATGTCTTTAACTGAACTGAGCACTTCAGACCCGAAGACCTTGTCAGTGTTTTTTGCACTGACATCTGTGTCGTAGCAGCAAATCTCCATGAAGTGGTTTCGTTTTAGATTAATGTGCAACAGCCTGATTTTACAAAACTGCAGTAATGGGCTAACTTTCTGACCATGTTAACACTCTGTTTATTTAAGTTCTTAACAGAGATTTTAATTTATCGCACATTTCTACTATATTTTAGCACAGTTTTAATGCCTGTGGATTGTTTTACAGAGACTAATCTTGACTAGCCTTGTCATCTGCTGAGTTGCCTTCTTAACAGATTAAAGCCATATGGATTAGAATGTTGATCAGCTTCAGTAACTTCATCTATCCAACAGTTCTCTCCAGATTTATAGTACATGTGTGCTTTCATTTTTTGTGTGCTTTTGTTGTTTGTAATAGCTTGATTGGAAAAAAAATGATTGTTTTGCCTTGTCATGTGTTTTGCATGATATAATCACAGGTGTTGGTGTTTGGACAAAATATTGTTTTTACTGTCAGAGTTCTCAACACGGGGAATTTCCACCTTTTTATTCGGATTGTAGCACATTTACTACAAAGACTACGTATACTTTACATTCCTATTGATCATTTCATAAGCACACCATGCTCATGCTGAGATTTGTTCCCCAGACATTTTTTAGTGGTGATTTAAAATTCATCATAAAGAACGGTGCCTTCTATCACAGTGACCATCCTCTCTAAAGCCGCATTTCCACTGCACAGTTCAGCTTGGCTCGACTAAACTAACCCTTGGTCATCATATCTACTTCGTTTTTTACTGCAGGCACTAAAGCAATCAGCTGAGGGATTCTTCTTTCATTGGCAACCAAACTGAGGCCAGTTGTACGGCATAGTTTAAGGCATAGTTTTGTGCATGGTGATCGGTGTCCCACAAGCGATATGCTCTGACCAATCAGTGGTCTGCAGTGTTTTAACTCCACTTTCTAGTATCTGTTCAACTCGCCTAACCTCGACCTAGTTGGCATAAAAAAAAAGTACCAGGTACCATGTACTTTCTGCAACTTTTGCTTATAGAAAACAAAAAAAGCGACTTGATTAGAGTCGAGCTGTAACATGCAGTGGAAATGCAAGAATTCTGCTGATTTTCTTGTGTTGTAAACAGCTCATTGTTTTGCTGATTTTGAAGACTTATTATGAGGAAAATAATGTGGATTTGTGTAATGTTTAAGCTTTGACTAAAATATTTTTGGGTAGGATTTTCACTGTGAAGGATCGCCCCTCTCAAACATTTAGTCTCTCCATAAAAAAGATAATGTACATGGATGGCTGAATGGGTAAAAAACATTGAAATGAGTGTTATAATTGGGAAATGAAGCGGTTGTTAGTAGTGTAAAGTATCCAGGCTGTGTAGCTCATGGGCTAGAATGTTAATTTTAAATAATTGAGTTTGGAAAAATGAATTCCAATAATGTTATTGATTACATTGAGTCACATGTTTTCCAATGAGTTGTATGTCCACATTGTTATATTTATGAATGATGGAGGTTGATCATGTTGGGTGAACATGGGCATGAAATGCAGAATGCGGACTGCACTTGACAGATCAC
This sequence comes from Serranus cabrilla, assembly GCA_903364295.1. Lineage (NCBI taxonomy): Eukaryota > Metazoa > Chordata > Actinopteri > Perciformes > Serranidae > Serranus > Serranus cabrilla. The sequence continues at coordinate 763,380 of CAFUXE010000677.1, forward strand.
TTTTCTAAAAAACTGGTTGATCAGATGAACATACCCACTTTATAACTTTTTATATTTTTAGTGCACATAATAATTTTGGTCTTTATACCTTTTGTCATTTTATGAAAGAATGTTTATCTGCAAATTTTATTACTGTATACATTTAAGTTTGCTATTTGTAGGTTTATCAGTTGACTTCAAATTGGGCAAATCTGTCTTATTTTTCATATGCAGTAGACATGACAAGTAAGACAAATTTATTATACTTTCTTGCCAATATCTTGTAAATTTTGCACAGCCACTTGTTTATATGTAAATATCTGAATTTAAAAAAAGTTTTTAATTGCTATTTTATATTGGATTGAAAGAGAATGATCTCTATTAAAACAAAAACAAAAAAACATAAATCTCTCTTTTGTCTATATTTTTATGGCAGGTCTGGTCTCTGGTCTTAATACAGTCATTCACATTAAGGAGCTTAAAATATCCATCAACTTTGTCACAAAGCACATTAAAACTGGACATTAGATATTTGTAAAGACAGTGTTATGTCTCCACCACCTTCTTATATAACAGGCTGTAGCAGGTTGCTAATGGCGATCCTTGTCTGATTAGGTTAAAGCTTTGTGACATTAGAGAACAAAATTGACTGATCAATATGATTAAACTGGGCTTAGAGGTTCATTCAGATGTCTCTGCAATCCACTATGTCCTTAAATGCAGGTAAATGATGAGACGTAGAGGTGTCGATGGCAGAATGGAGAACTAAAGAGGTATTGAAGTGTAATCCTTTATTCTTTTATGTACATGGTCAAACATTTTCAGTGTTAACTTTGCCCTCAACAAAAGACTCAAGGGAGGAAGTGACACATGGAAACTCGTGGGTGATGAAAACACCATTTTATTTCTCTTCAATTGTTATATTTATCCTATTGTGATGATGTAACCTTAGATTTAAAAAAAAAAAAAAGAAGTCTTATATTCACATTGACCTTGGATACAGAACAGACTGAGTCAAACTTTAATGGTAATAAAAAATGATGAAATATCTGATTTTAGAGGAGAAATTATTGTAGAGTTAAATTTATATAAGTAGTGACTCTTTCTGAGGTTTTAAGGGAAAAAAAGCCCCCAAATAAATATACAAACCTGTCATGTGATCCCAACTGTTTAATTAATAGTGAACACAGTGTTGTGGACTTGCATGGACAGTTAGTATAATTATATTTCACAGTATGAGCCAAAAAAATGTCTCATTATCCATATAAAGTTAGTGCTCTTTTATCACTATAAATTCATTCTATGCCTCTTGACTTTATACCTCGATGACAAAACGGGTCTAAATCATTGGGTCCTTTGTCTTATCATGTTCACAAAAAAGGCTTAGCCTATTCCAGGCAATAAAAATAATATTTATGAGTTCTGGGATTGAGTGGATGAAGCTGTTCATGGTACAATAGTTACCGAATTCCATTGTCATTATTCACTTCCTGGTGTGACATTTTATGGATATGGGATATTTTAAAGTGATCTACTGCACAGTATGAAGGCCTTTTGAGCTGCTAAGTAATAGTGGTACATTGATGCAGAGATACAGCGCCATAGGCTACACTGGACCTTATGGAACAATTCAAATAGGCTTTTTCAGGGGTGGTAGTAACAGATTACATTTAGTCTAGCTACTGTAACCAAGTAGTTTTTAGACTTTCTTTTCTTTTAGATTTTAAAATAATTTCTACAAGTATTTATTATTATTACTAATGATAAAATAATAATACTATAACAATAAGAAGAATAAGATGAATACAATGTAATATATTAAATAGAACATTATTATTATTGTTATTAATATTATTATTATTATTATTCTATAAAGTATTGTATGCTACATTTCTACATTTAAAGTCCAATCCTAAAAGTTACAAGAAAAAAAAAGATAAAATGTGTAAAAATTAAACAAAATAAATGATGACATAATTGTTGCACCTATCTATTATAAAAAAAATAATAATAAAAAGAAGAAGAAGAAGATGAAGAAGAAGAAGAAGATCAATGGTGTAACTCCATCACCAGTTTTTCTGCTGTCCGGCCTGGTAGATCTAGAGACAGTAGAGGCACTAGATCTACCTGCTCCATCCTGCAAACACGCTAACCAAAAACACCTGATGATGCATGACCAACAGGTGCGTATCTGGATTACATGAGAAATGCTAACATGGTCATAGTGGAACATCAAGCGTGATTTCTGAGGAACTTTTACTTTCACTTACGTGTGTGAGGACTTCTGTCTGTGACAATAAGCAGGGCTGGTTACAGTGGGAGTGAAGCAGCAGTGAAGTTGAACCTGGAACAGCTTGTGGATGACTTTTCCGTACTCAAGATGCACTGAGATATCCAGACACGTGAGTACGAAACCACACACACACACGCACTTTGATGGTTGTGAGAAGAGCATTGACTTTGTGTGCGTGTATGTGCGCTATACTTTGTGCAAAAGCTGTGCAGCTCTTGTTTCTGCTTTTATATGTGTTTGTGGCTGCAGCCGCGATAGAGTTTCTATTGTTTGGATCTGTGTGTTTTCTGCTTTGGTGATGTTACAGTGTGCTGTTGGTGACGTTGAGGCAATAAGAATCTGTTACTGCGTATCATACAGGGGCTGAATTGAGATTTAAAAAATCTTGTTTAAGGAAGCAGTATAAAGTATGGTTGAGTTAAAAAGCTTATTTTCATGCATTCACAACAGTGCGATATGCATTTGTATTTATCATATCACCTGTAACATCAGGCATCATAACGCTCGCTACTTGCATGCAAGTTTTTATTTCTGAGAATCTACAGTTGCACAAAGCATGATATCGAGATGCTTCACGGTATCAGTGTTTTCTTACAGGCCTGCTGTTTAAGTGACTGTTATGTCATTTGCGTTGTTCAATCCAGTAGATTTTGCTTCACTGAGATTTGTTTCTTGTCTGGTAAATTCTGGTAAGATGATGAAGATAGTTTTGGCTACCTGTGTGCCATCTAAGTAAGTAATATGTGGTTGTTTTTAGGGCTCTGCGGTGTGATGTTGGCAGTTTGAGCTGTTAATGTAGCATAAATATCCTATTTCATTTAATAGCTCTATTATATCCTCATATAGCTGGCATTTTTTTTTCCCTTGCTGTATCTTTTATCCAGAGTACACTTTAAGTTATGTATTTTGTAGTTGTATTCAAGTACATTTTACACAAATAACAGTACTTGCACTGGAGAACAAATATTCTAGTACCCTTCCCATCCCTGCTCCCCTCTTTCTGTAATGTAGTAAAGTGGTGGGAATAAAAATTGTCAAGTACTGTACACAAGTACAATTTCTAAATAGTAATACTTTTTAAATAATTGATTAGTATCAGTGACATCAGTCATATTACTTAAAATAAGATGAGTCCCACCCTAATCAGCTGCAGAATTAAATTGTACTTATTGATGCATCAGTAAGTATAAGTAAATAATAACATACACTTAACATAGACCTGTTCTACATTAGTACTTCACATTTTGTAACAGTATTTCCACACGACTTGCTCCTTTTACTCAAGCAGCAGATCTGAGCAGTTCTTCCATCACTGCTTGGCTGTCCATTCTTTTTCTTAGTGGCCTTGTCAAAATCTCATTGTGTTGTGAGCATTCACCGTCCAAAAGAATTGTCTGCGATTCATCATTCCACTTGGCAGGTCTCTGGTCAATGAAGAAAGCAGATCTAGTGTGTTTGTACTGGAGGTGCGGAGCAGAGCGGCTCCACAGGAGGGCACTGTTGCACCACCTTAGACCCCAACGCGCTCACGTCTGACTGAACGTGTGTCATCTGTCACCAGAGCTTGTTCTGACCTGGGCACATACGTTGTATATCTTTTACCATCTGCTGGAGCTTGCATGATAACTGAGTCCTATTAATGAAAACAGTAATTTCCTTTAAAATGTGCATTCATTTGTTACTTATGTCTCTAAAGAGAACAGCTGCTATATGATTTTATGATTTGCATTTGCTTTATATTTTTTTTGAAGATCTTATACACAAACACGCACGCACACAGATGGACATCTCCGTTAAGGATCACACCAAAGCACTTCCTCGTATTCTTCCAGATTCGGGGGATTTGAGGCTTAGCAAGTTGTTTGTTATGTTCCCTCTGTAGACAAGGTATCTCATGCCTGTAGTTGCCCGAACCGTTGTCTTCGTTGTCTTGATATCCAGGCATAGGCAGACTTCTAAGTCTTCTCCAATATGAGTTGTCAGGCTATATTTGCTTATGTTACTCTGGGACACCAAACTCAATTCCACTGTCTTGTTTGATTTTGCATAATGAGAGGCTGCTGGCTGCTCACAGGATAATGTCTTTGAGTGACAGCTATGAAGATGAGTGAATAAATTTCACACATTTTGATGTATTCTAGAAGTGCATTATACACCCGCCCAAACTTGGCGGGCGAAACTTCATTGAGCCCTGATACCACTTGCATGGTCTTGCATGTGGTTTAAATATAGCACTCTTGGATGTTATAAATGGGTTTCATATTTTTTGGGGAAGTGTGCACTTTGAAACATAGATTATTGTTTGTGACCAGGAATAAAATGAACATTACTCTCCTGCTATGAAAAGATAATGAGCCAATAAGACGAATAAGACCTGTTTATCATGTGAAAATGTTCCCTAATGGTTCAAAACTGACAGCCTAAGTTAAGAAACATTTATTTATGTCAAGATCTACAGAATTAAGTGATGATACACAGCTGAAAGTGAAACTTTACAGTCATCGCTTATTATAAATGTTGTGGAACCTAAACAGGGTTTCAATTAATCTCAAGAATGTTAAATATTTTTAATCAAATTAGAAGCAATAAATGATTAAATTAGATGGAAAACCCCCACAAAAGTCTAATAAAATATGCTCCCGATTGGCTTCATTAGAAATATGCATCAGATTTGATTAACAGTGGCATCCTGGTAACAACCTAAACATGATTCTTTTATAGCAAAAAACTAATTTGCACAAATGCAAAGTAACACTCAGGGTAATAGAAATGTCGTTAGTTCATAAACCAAGGTCGAGCCTGACAGATCTATCAGTCTGTTTCAGTGTATATGCTGTCTGATATAAGCTGTTAGAATCGGCTGACAATGTCATATGTTGTTTGTATAATGCTAATTATCATTCAAAGTTTTATGTTTTAATAGAACAAAATCCAAAATAATACAACAAAGCCTATATCTATCAAATGGTTTGCCATGTTAAACCCATTTTTTAACCCTGCCATTCTAAACACAACAGAGATATAAAAGTCCCCAACAGAAACGGTCGAGATGAAAAAAACAACAACATGCATCCCTGTTTAGCAGAAACTCGACATGAGTTAAAAATTCTTCCAGGTCCAATGCCAGTGTTTGTTTTTCTCTCTGACATTTCTCTGTCGGAGGATTTCAGAAGGCGTACTGGAGGTTTTGGCCCTACATCTGTCAGCCACTCTGTATTTTGAACTCTGCTCCCATCACTCGCAGAGATGTTGCTGGTGGAGCCGTGACGGTTAGAGGGTGTGGATCGAGCTTTGGCGATAGGAAACTAATGTTTTCATGGCCTGTAAATAAAACAGCAAGTTTAAAAAAAATGTCAGCATGAACAAAAACCCAACAGAGAAATGAATATGTTAAAAAGTAAACCATGTAGTTAATGTTTTGACTGAGTGTCAGTAAGATTTCACTCTTTTCGTTGTTGTTACAGCAGCATCCAGCAGTGCCCCCCCACTGTAAAATGGCCTCTCAGATACACTTTGACATTTAGATAGTAGGAGAGCTACTGATGCTGTAACAAACTTAGAAAGGGGAAATATAAAAACCTGAATGAGAAGTGAACTGAACAGACAACAATAGAACATAAACATGCATGAAATTAATGACTTTAATGACAAAATCCCTAATTCTTCATGTTCTCTGCTCTGTTGTTCATGTTTCTGGTGGGAAACAATGTTTCTGTCAGCTGTGAATGCCAAAATAATGAATCAATAAATGGAGTCAAGACAGGATTTTCTCTCCATCTTCAGAGTAAGACTTAACCTGCACATGATCTAAAAAAAAAGATGCTTGGTTTTCATTAAAAAAAAAAAGAAGTATAATAAGAATAAATGAATTCTATTAGTGGCCTTCAGCTGATAAATGCGTTTTGTCCGTAGCTTGGATAGAATACATACAGTAGCAAAGACAGACCAGCAACAGTAAAGTGTTACTGCATGTGCATACTAAAAGAACTGCCTGACAAAAAGAAGAAAGTCTGAAAATATCTAAAATTGAATTTGGACGTTGAAGCGTTGAAAATGAACAGATAGATGTCAAGATTATGTATTATCTCACTGAATCAGAAATGCCAGTCTGATTTCCAAGTTAATAAATCTGTAGAAAAAAAGCCTGTCTTGACATTCCCTAGCTGTCAGATCTGAAAGGTTTGGTTTAGGATTATAATGAGAAACATTCAAGCTTTTAAATACTTGCACAGTTTGCTACTTTCCACCCAGCAGTACTGTGTGCGTGTGTGTGTGGAAGGGAACACAATGTGCTTGTAGGAAGCAATTTATTTTTAAGTTTCCTGCAATCTCAAACTGATCATGGAAAGCAGAGAAAGGCAAAAAGGTGAAATGGACTGCACCTGCACTATCAGCTCTATTTAGTGGCGTATGTACAATGTTTTAAAGCACTAAATTATCTGCAACACATTTCAACAAATCATTGTTTACTGCGTAAATTGCAGCACAGTGTTGTGATTTTCTTTTGACAAACATAACTGTTTTTTAGCACATGCTAGGTGGGAAACTGGTGGTTATTGCCACACATGATTGACTGGTTGGAGTGGTTTTACTGGCTTGTAATTGCTGGACTGACAATTGTGCAGCAGTGACTTGGCAGCCGTGCAGGAGGCAGGTTCCCAAATCACATTTTTCTCTAAAAGGTCAGGGTAAGCCCATGGTGTAGAGGAAACTTCATGGCATTAAATCAATCCCGAGCTAGACAACCTCTCATCGCTAACAATAACATTACAATTCTGAGTGATCACCATCATCCCATAATGCATTTCTCTTGCGCATTGGATGGCATTACTCCACTCAGCGAGCCAGGCATGGTTATCCAGTGGTTTCTTGAACATGTCAGCTTCCTCTCAGATCCTGTTGTGCATTTATGAAAAATACGGCTGTTATAAACACAAAAAGTCCACTGGAAATAATTACCCTGGCAGTAATTAGCACTGACACTGTCCTCTTGTGAGATGCAGAAACTCTATGTATCATTATAGGCCAAAGTCTTGTTGCTGGTGTTTTCTGTATTTTCACCGTGCTCTATATGTTGGATATGGATTTCCATTACTCAGCTTATTCTGAAAGCGAAGGGACAGGAGAGATGAGGTCCCTCAGGGCTGAGAAACAACCTCCGCCTGCATCCTCTGCGCATAATTGAACAAATTAGCTATGAACAGCTGTTACCTGTTAAAATGACCCGCTTTCATTTTATCGCCACGGACAAGAGGTCTGATAGCATCTGCATGCTACAGCTGTCAGCCATTCTGATTAGCTCCCGATTCCTGCTTTCAATATATCATGACAAACATAATTACCTCAACATCTCTTTTTATGGATTCTACAAATCGCCAGGCGCACAGAGCAAGCCAAGTGTCCATCAATTACAGGCGCGCTCTGCCGGTAGCCCGGTCCACTTGACTGCTCGGACCATTTCAAACCACTTTCCCTTAAGAGAAAGAAGGTCTTTAATGCTACTGTAAGTGAGAGCTTAATGTTCTTTCACTTTTTATAAATTAAGATTAGAAAGTGTGATCATTGTAGAAGTACATGAACCTGATGATTTGCCCTCGCAGCCTCCCTGCAAGAGCTCAGTGTTGGTTCACCTCCTGCAATCTGGTGAAGTGGAGAGAGAACACTGCCTGTGACATCGTTTTTCCACTAATCAAGCAAAATGAGTTCAAGAGTGAAGACTTGGGCGATAATGGCCATTTATAAAGTTTTAGCATTCATACAGTAGAAGTTAAGTGGCTGTAAGAGTTGTACAGCAGTAAGTTAATGGCTTTAAAGTGACTGTACAGACCTGACCTGTGATTTTAAACTCCTTCAGGAGTCATCTGAAAAAATAAGAAAGATAGGAAACCAAGAACTTACACGTCTTTTGCAACAGTCATAGATCCCCCCGATAGGCATTCTGATGAGTTACATTTGGCAACAGTACATTAAATAATCATCTTATCTAAAAAGATACTCACAAAATGTATTAGACATTCATATTTTAATGTTATCATATTACAGTGTATGTGAAAAGAAGCTGCTAGCTGTGATGAATCCTCAGAAACTCATCCCTCAACCGGTACTTTGGTATAAACTAATTTGGCGACAGCCACAGTAGGTCTCTGTTTAAACAAAAGGGAGAAAGCTTTAATAAACCCGCTATACACTGCAGGCCCAGCCCTAATCTGCAGACACCAGCTAACAATGTGGTGATCACTGTGCAGATGGTGGAGAACAAAGTAGAGCTTAAAGGAGAGTGTGTAGCCAGAAACTCATAGTGCAAACAACAAATGGACAATGCCAAAAACAAACCTCCTTGGAAGAGATAATGACTGTAAGAAAATGTTTTATTAAATTCTATTTGTTACTTTCCAATCAAATACCCGAGCTATCGACCTTCCTTTCTGTACACATTTCTCACACACCGATGACAGAAAGCTGCCAGCTACTATGTGAGAAAATACGTTTTTACACCACAAAAGGATTACTGGAGAAGAGAAATAATGCCTTTTAAAAGCAGAAGTGATGTTTATTGTTTATACTGGCAGAGTAAGTGTCCATCATCGTATATTCTGTATTAAATCTGTTTCACTGGTACCACCACGTTTACGAATTTCTTGAGGCAGATGTCGGCAAATAATTCATACACAAGCCACGCCTTAATTTACGGGTGTCTTCTTATGGATGTAAAGAGAAACAAAGATAATATTTATAGCAAATTTCTCCCGGGAGCAGAGTAACAACAGGCAGTAATTGGATTGTACTTTAAAGCTGGGCTGCATGCACGTGCATGCTTGTATGATTAGTGTTTTCCTGGAGCTGGGGACATTTTGAAAGAAATTAGATACATGTTTGCAAAAATATTCACAGCAGTCATTTTCACCCGTTGAAATAGTGCACATTATGCAGTGAGCCAAATGATGTCTCATTTTAGAGGTATCTCAAATCATCCTCCTCCTTGATTATGTGGTCACGCAGTGCACCAATAAACAGCTGACCTTTTACACAGCGGTGGGAACAAGGGTTTTATTTGTACATCTTCAGCATCAGAGAGAGAGAGGGAGAGAGGGGCCAAACGGAGAGGATCGGTTATCTACAGATTGTCTTGTTTGTGCTGAATAGAAGTTTGAAATAGATATCTTTTGGACAAAACACTGTTAAAACTCCAAACTTGGAAACTTCCACTCCTAGAGGCGGCAATGATTACACAAACCATCATGAAATTTAGTTAAAAGAGCTCAGTTGTAACATAAAACAAGCCAAAGGATGATAGAGACTCAATTAGTGAAGTCCCCCATACGGGAGACTGTAAACTCTGGAGACCCTATCTTGTGTGAAAATGAAGAAAATGGAAGATTTGGAACTGAGTAAGATAGTACTAAAGGGATTTGAATGTAAGACATTTCACACCCAGCAAAACAATAAGAACATTTTTTTTTTCTGTCAAGGGTTTTCTCATCGTGCCTATTGTACTCTCCAACTCCCAATACTGTATCTTTAGATTAATATTTTAGATTTCAGTCATGAAAGCAAAGCGTTTACTGTTGCGCTAAGATCTCATAAATCAAACATGTCAGTCCACTTTTGGCGAGCATTTAATGGAAGAAATAACTCCCCTGCTTATTTCTGATGAAAAGATTTCACCGGAAAAGATTAGAAAAAACGCTGCTGTTCATGCTTGTTAATATAGTTGAATGTGTTGATGCAACAATTTAGAGTTCTGTATCTGTTTTCTCCACCAAAGCGTGCACACAGTAAAAAGGACGTCAAAGCTTGTGCAGTAGCTCCATCAGGGCTGTATCTGGAATCTCTGTGTAGGTAAGTACTGACAGATGGTCGGATCATGTTGACAGTGTGTGTGTATGTGAGTGATAGATAGCTACTCTGTGAATAGCTGTGGAGCATAATATGATTTGGATGTAAGAATGGAATCTAAATCTGATTTCAGGCAGTACTATGGGCCCAGAGCTTCACTCCTTTATCTCTGTCCCTCGCCAGCCATAATGTGGTCAGCTGCAGCTGTTCTCTCCGGGGTGTGGTCCCACTGACCCGGGAGGAAACATTATCGCTTCCAATCTCAGCTTTTAGATGCCTTTATGCCTCTTTGAAATGACTCTCATCATATCATAACACTCATCCAACCTGCTGCTGCCAGCCACACTATGCTTCCTTAGAAAGCTCTCAATCGAATATCTTTTGTTGATGTGACCGGTGGAAAGGCCAGTGTAAACTTTGAGGATTGTTTCCCTGCGTGGTTTTGTGGTTCTCTTGACTGTTTGAACCCTCTCTCATTTCTCCTGAGAGCCCTCTCCCCCCTACGGTGCAGTTACTCTGGCAGGATTAGATGAGGAGTTCACCGCGGGGGCATCAGGCAATCTGCATACAATAGCCCACCACCACTGCGGATAAATCAACATTGATGTAAAACAATAAAGCCAATGCGGTATGGCTATTTGTTTATCCTTATTACACAGAGCGGTGCACTTTGGATCGTTTGGAGTGTAAATGCATTACTTGGAGAGGACTCGGAACACACACCGCCCCCGCCATCTCTATTTCACTCTCTGTGTGCTATGTCTGGGTCCAGAGGCGGTCCGGCAGTCCACTAAAGTAGCCATTAGATATCCAATCAGACTTGGGCCATTCCCTTCTTCCCACTTCCTCTTCTGTCCCTCACATCCTCCGGCCATCATAGAGGAAATGAAAGTCACTGATGGAGAATATGAGGAAATGGTATGGATAGATGGATGACTGGTCTGACACACCGTTCCCTGAGGGGAAGATATGTCGACTATATCTGCCGATATTCTTATACATATCAATCCCAGCATTAGTAAAGTTTCTAATCAGGATTAAAAATAAATAAATTCTTATCTAAGCAAATGGAAACAGTCTCGTATATATTGTCCGTTCTGACAATGAGGCTTCCCACAAACCCAATCCACTCTTCTGACTGTCCGGAAGTTATTATTTGGATTTGGAACGTATTCAGAATCTTTCTTTTGTTATATTATTTATGTCAGACAATTAGTTAAACAAAGCCTTGATTAAGAGAGATGAAGTTAACGTTGATTATTAGTCCATTATTTCTCTTGTGTAACAGCATCTTTGATATCACTCTTGTTTAGTTCATCATTATAAAAAAAAGTATGAATGTGGAATTAGCGACTCTGGCAGATGTCTAAGCACTGAAACAATGAGCATGAATATTATACTAAGGATGTGTTTAATGTCCTGTGTGTCTCTCTGGATATGTATGTTTGTGTCTGAGTCAGATAAATCACACTCTCCCACCAGTGCAGAAATCATTACAATACAGTTTTTCCCTTTAAAAAAAAGTTAATTTGTCTCAGAGCATCTTGTTTGTCGAGCGATATTAATTTTCTTGGAATCTCAAAGTGAGATGAGATCATTTTGAGGGGGTTGTATGTTTTTTATTATTATTGGATAGAAAATAAATCACATTTCACCGAGAGGGATTTTTAATTAGACTATGCAGTTTGTTTTTCTTTTAAAAATGTCAAGCCTGTGTGCCCTTTTTCCTTCAGACATACTAAGTAGCTTAAGCCTGACATCATTAAATTCAACTCATATCTGTGACAGTTCCCTGGTAGTCAGTGGTGATGCGTGTCAGGGTGAAACTTTTTGAAAAAGGACAGTGTTTTTCACGTGTTTTGTCCAGAGTGGTCAAACTTTACAATGCCGTAAAAACGCCTAAAAAGGCTTAAAATGTCCCAATTTCAGTGTGTTGATACATATTAGAGGCTAATGTATCCAGAAATGACAGAAAAACACCATGTTGCGAAATGGCCAAATTTTCAAAAAGTCATACTATAGCATGTCGTTTTTTTTTTTCGGGCCAATTTTCGACTTTCTTAAAAAT
>CAFUXE010000678.1:8089-19664 GCA_903364295.1 Serranus cabrilla
ACACACACACACACTTTCACCACAATTGTCCACCCTCTCTTAGCGTCCCCTCCTGTATCCTTTCCCCCCCATCTCGGGCTTGTCCTTATGGGGGCCCAGGACAAACATCAGGCCTGTGGAACAAACAGGCCACTAATGTGGGCAGACAGGACAGACAATTAGAACCAAGCACATGCTGAATGTAAGTGTGTAAGGCCTGAGAAAGGACGCATTCACAAAAAATGAACACACAACAAGGCACACTGAGGAAATGCAGGTACGTCTTCTTGCTAAAGCACGGACCTCTTACTGTACCTGCTCTCACGCTACCTGCTGAAAATGTAAGCCTTCACACATTAAAGCAGTCCAAACTGTGCATGCAAGCACGAATTTCAAGAAGGTCAGCAACCCACATCAGAGGTTTATGAGCGCTTTCTCATCAGGACCTACATTTTAAGTCAGCCACAAGATTTTGACCTAGATAGGCAATTCATAATGGCCATCTTGTGATTCGGCGTCCTCTAATGAGCATAACAGACATGGACGCTTACATTTCACTATCAGTGAATAGCCAGATACAAAGTAATAGCGTTTACAGTAGATGCAGCAAATCTTCTTTGGACTATGAAGAAATAGCACAATATTCTCCCATTAGATTTCTCCCTCTATCCATCCGTTATAGGATTTCCCTGAAATACATCTGCAATGGTTGAAAAACTCTGACCTAGTTGGCTGATTATGTAAGACTGAGAGGGGGAAGTTGAGGCCTCAAAAAACCCTTAAATGCTCATGTAAACAAAGTGTATGACCTCGCTGCAGAGACAGCCTCACCGCAAATTAGGCATCCCTTTCATAAAACACGTACATAAATATATATATGTCTGCTCCTCGCATCCCTTTGCCCCGCTTTGCTTTTGCTAGAACAAAAGAAAAGCCCCAGTCTGTGCATTTGTGGTCGTATACACAAGCAGTGCATGTACACATTACGCTAAAGTTAGCATCCGTCTGAGTGCTTGGCATAGCCAGAGCTCTGTAACCATAGACTCAAATACATCCAGCCACACACATCCATGTGCATGCAGCGTGTAATGTTATACTTCGAGGGACCTGAGAGGACTGCAAAGGATTCTGGGTACAGCATGGAGGGGGAAAAGATACTGTAGAGGAGTAGGAGAGAATAAGATGGTGTTATTTTTTCTGCCATTTAACACTGTTAGACACCATCTTGACATATGATATATTAATTTCAAAATTCTACAAAGACAATGTAATTAGTGGTCACTCTTAGTTGTTTTTTGTAAATAAACACTCATAAACAAACGGCAGACTTTCACCCAGGAGAACGGGAAATTATGTTTTTAACGTGACTTCCGTGGCTCGTGTTTTTTGCGTTACTTACGTTGCTTACATGTCTTCACTTCCGGCATTTCTGGCAACTTCCGTGTCTTCACTTCACCGGCATTATATTTACTTTTATTGTCTTTTATAACGCTAGTTATAAAGTTACCCAGGATGCCATGGAAGCTTACACGTACACCCCATAGCATCACAGATGCTGCTTTTTTAATTAATCCAGTTTTCCAGAAACAATTTGAAATGTGGACTAATCAGACCACAGCACTTTTCAATTTGTGTCAGTCCAGAGAAGTTGCCGGCATTTCTGGATGTTGATATATTGCTTTCGTTTTGCATGGCTGAATCTTAACTTGCATTTGAACATGCAGCAACAATCTGCATTTATTTCAACATCCAAGTCAGACAATACACGTTAGCCTGTTCTCAATAGCTCTCACACTTCCCCCAACTCCCTCACAGGCTGGTACCTGCTGCTGAACCTTCAGCCTTCAGCACAGGCCTCCAGCCACACACACACACACACACACACACACACAAGCAGGTTGAGACCTGTCGCCCACAAGACAGACTGCCTTCCCCTTTGGCAGATCAGCCAACACATCCTCACGTAAACAGGTCCACACACACATTCACATCAAGGATATAGAAGAAGGTAAGTATGTAGCCAAACATACTGTACATTCACGCACACACTTCCCAGTGCAGTAAAGACTGACAGGCTGGTGCATGCCAACACACTTTCAGTGCAACACTGTGAAATCAGACCTGTCTAGGGCCTTAAAATGAGGAATACATACACAATAGAGAATAGAGGAAAAAGTTCAACATTTGGGTGCAATGATGGATTTGTATTTACAATTTTAATATATTAAAACAACTTTAAGCAATTGTGACCAACATGAAGCAATATAAGCATGGGTTTGGACACATCAAAGGCATGTTGAATTCAGCATTCAGCCTCAAACACAGCATCACTATGGGAGAGGAAATTAAAATGGCAGTGTGGTTACACAGTGAATATGAGTGGAAACAGAAACAAACAATACACGGGGCTGGATACAGGATATTTTATGACTATTATTTCCTATAAAAACAGCAAAGTATTTTGGTAGGACTGAACTCACATCCAACGGAAAAACACCGTTTTCTAAGTGGTTATATTTAACGTGATAATTCTGCACATTTTCTAAGTTGAGATAGATGTTTTTACCTGTTTCCAGTGAATGACTGCTGTTTTGTAATGCTGGGACAGCTGCAGTAATATGATAATGATGTCATTTGATTTAACACATTCTTGAACTGATTCGATTTTCATTGGAAAATGCCAAAATACTCCACTCTGCCAGATTTTAATTACCCTGAGAATAATGCAATTTAAAAACTCAAAAGTGGCTTAATAAGATGCACGTGTGCAGTGGACCACACTTTGTTTTCCAGCAGTGTGATTTTACACTGACTTTGGAATATATAAATGTACATGCATGCACTCAGATAAGCTCCAAAAGGAGTTCCCTGTGGAAACGCTACTGTCCCTACTCTGAGATAACCGCTGGTCTGTAACTGTCACGCCTCCAGGAAACCAAAAGAGGTTCCCTTTAGGTCAGCTCCCACTTCAAAGGCCAGCAGTGAGCTTTGTCGCCGGGCTGTGGGCAGTGAGCTAGAGCGTCCTGGGGCTCCTGCTCCCTTGCACAGTAATGGGATTAAGGCTTCCACAGGGCAGATTAAGGGGCTCCAGGTCCCACCCTGTTCCCCCTGTCAGCCTAGGTAATTCCCATCCGCTGCATCTGAATATATTAGCAATGTCAGAGTGGGAATGCTCCTGCTCTCATGGGAGAGTCTGTCCATAATGACACGAGCTGACTTAATGTAACAGACTGTAACATGACATAACATACCAGACTGTAACATGACATGACACAATGTGACATCGTGTGACTTGACGTTACATGCCATGACATACTGTAAGATAACTTAGCATGAAAGGACATGATACTGTAACAGAACATATTATAACATGACAAAACATATTATAACATGAGATACTATGACATATCAAACATTACATACATGACATGACATAGCGTGTCACAACATAACATGGCATGGTAAAGCATAGGTACCAGCTTGTATCATGACATATTGCACCATACACATTACTTGGCATGGGATTGTATTCTGTTACAAAACGTGACATAATGTGACATGACATACTGTAGGATGCAACAAAACATAATGTGTCATGAATCTGAAGAGCTCCTCAGGGTTTTAAAGTGCTTGCAGCACCAAACCTGCGTTGATGGCATTTGAAGACGGGGGTCATGGGGTGTGAGATTAGGCCGGTCAGGATGTCATAAATTGGTCATTCTAAATATAGGCTGGCCATAGTGGATGCAGTTATTATTACACACACAAGGCATGCATAGACATGCTTCACCGGGCTTAGATGAACACTTGCGTGCAAACGCAGACTCTCACACAACAATGTGCATTTACGTTTCCTCTCATGCAGTCATACCATAATATGAATACACACACTGAAAGGTTAGGGTGAGAGATAAAATCACTTTGGGTGTGTTTAGTTATTTTGGTGATGTATTCCAGGGTCAGCTGAGGACGCAGACATCATAATTAAAAACCCAGAGAATATGATAACAACAGAAACCTTAGAAGAGAGCGAGGTTATGTAACAGGACATCATTAGACAGGCTACTACAGACAAGACAGGGGCAAATGCCTTTCTTTCAGGCCACGCTGCTGGTTTGGCCTGCAGTGACTGAGCAGTCTGACTCATGGGGGTTGGTGGCTGGTGGAGCTGCTGCTACTCTCTTTACTCATAGACACACTGCCCCCTAGTGTTTGTCATGAAGTTCTTGGAAACAAAATTACTGAAAAACTTTTTACAAGCAGATATTTAGGCTCTTAATTGGTCTGTAAATTTTATATGGAGAGAAATATCCAGGAAATATGATTTGATTTAGGTGGTACATATTTAGGTAAAGTGATCTGACAGTAGGGGCATTGTTGAAGTGTGTATTATATGTGCATGGAATTATATATAACAAGAACTTTTATTTATTAAAAATAATTACCTGTAACTCAAAGAAACTATGGTATAATGATAAACCTGCGTATATGTCCGTGTTTTATCTTCTTGCACACTTTTCTTTCTCTGTCTCCACTTTCTTCTACTCATGTGTTTTTAGCTCTGTAATCCAATTTGGTGAGCAGCATTAGTGCATGCACACACACACACACACAGACACACACACAGGCTCCTGGGCCGTAGTGTCTCTGTCCCCCACTATGCTGAAGCTTCCCTCCAGGCCCAGCTGGCAGAAGTTACAGCGGGGCAACAATGTGCCTGCAGGACGGGCCAGGACGGGTCCAGGACAGGGGCCCCACGGCCCTGCTGAAAGGCTCCTATTGTCCGGCCCCACCTCCATCAGGGACCATTAATTATGGGCCGTGGAGCACGGCTCTGAGTCAGAAAAAGTCCAGCACACACACACACATACACACACAGCGGCTCCCTTTCTCCCCCGTTACAGCATAAATACACTGATGGGGTTTAGAGGAACCCGCTCCTCCTCCCCTCCATCCCTCCACCCGTCAGCCCCGTCTCTGCTGCCTCTTTTAATGAAGCCAAACTGAGCACAGAGCCATTACAGCTCCTGCTATTTATTTTTTTTTTTTTACACTTGAGCACTGCAGGGGATGAAGAGAAAAAGATAGAAGGGAAATGTCCTCAAAGGTGTTTTCCTCCTACTTTTCCCTTTCACTTTTATGAGGGCATTTGAGATCTTGGTGGTTTCATTGTCTGCACACAGTCCTCACTGGTCACCCCTCCTGCTCCACCTTTATCTATTCCTCTTGGCTCAACCTGGCACAACAGTTGCAGCCGGCAACTGATGCTGGATGCAATGAGAAGGGCCTTAGAGCTGGGGTATGCTCAAAACAAGACACCTCTGATCTGAAGCGAGCAGGTTACTGCAGCTTCAAATGACCACATTTGAGAGTTACAAAGAAAGTTACAAAAATTATGACCCACCACATTCTAACATCAGCAAGGTGGCAATGGCTGACAAATATAACTGTTAAAGCACAAAGAGGCCCAGACTTTGATCATCATCATTTCATTTACAATAAAGTAAAACCTGTGAGAAAAATGGGAAATAAAAGTGAAAGTTTCAGCTATCAGGCAGCTGTCAAAAGCAGAAGAAACCATGAACTCATCAGTGTGGTCACAGGAACCGACAGCGGTATATAAATGAATACACAGACCGGAGGTTTTAAAGTGCGAGGGCGAGCCTCCCCAGAGGTCCCAAAGTTTCAGTTTTAGAGGAGGTTCAGGGGATGAAAGTGAAAAAAACATGACATTTGTTTTTAGATTAGATCTCAGAAGAAGATAAGATAGAATAAAATATGTGTGGTCTGTTTAAAGAGAGTACATTGTGGAGGTTTTTTGGAGTCAGTGTTGTAGTAGGGCTGTCTATGTCTAAATAAATTCTTAGTCAGGTGACAAAATACTAATAATAAATGGATTGCTAACTGATTGATTAGCTGATTTGATGGAGTGCTCTGTAAAAGTGACTCTCTCTACAAAGAATCATGGAAAAGCACCACTTTAAATCTGGTGTCACTGACTAATAAAAGAAAGCATAAAAAAGGACTAATACACTACAGGCTCATTGTCTTAGACTTTGAAAATCCTTGATATGCACAAACACACATAAAAATGCATGTAGACATGCAGGTATACATATGTATATGTATATGTACAAAAACAACACAAGACTGATAACATAATGAGAGTGTCTACAGTATATTTAGCACACAAGAACCATATAACAAATACTGTATTATAATAACTAATGTGAACATTATATAAGCAATAGAACAAAAACACTAAATTCTGACTGGCAGGCAGAAGAAATGCCAAAAGATTTAAAAAGAATAAAAGGATCAGATACAAAATGAGTTAAATAAAAAGCAAATTATATAAGGTTATGTAAAAAAGCCAAAATGACATCATCTGGTTTCATTATTATAGTGTACTGTTCGATAGACCCTGGGGGATGACACATTACATTACACATCCCTCAGTAATGTGACGCCACCCAAGAACAGTTACTCAACACTAAACTACATTTTGATTTGGACAATAACCTGTGGTCTAACTGCAGCCAACAGACCCCCCTCCCCGCCCCTCTGGCCCCTGGAGCTTGATTCACTTATTCATAGCAACATTAACACATTCACATAAAGAAGTTGCATAACACCAAAGCTCAATCAAATGACACACTGTGAAGAAAGACAGCAGCTTTCCAAAGCACAGATCTGAGTGAATTGCTTTGGGCACGATGTGTAAAGCTGAAGGCCAAGTGTGTATCACATTCAACCATATGGGCTTCAGAGAAAAGCAGCACTATGTGCTGACGATTAATGAGGCCCAGAGCTTTTCTGAGATGCCATCATGTTGTATTTACAGAGTAGATATGATGCTTTTAGCGACATGGATAAAGCGGCAGTTTAAACGTAGCCTCGTTAATACACACATTTTTATTTTACCTCAAGGCCGAGGACACACACTGCATCTTTTACCGCCTGGGAAATGTGATGTGCATCAATGCACCTGGGTGCCTCTTCTGTGCCAATGTTATCACACGAACACACTTAAGATAATACAAAATAAAGGTCCTTATAGTGCCTTTAATTTGTTTTCTATCTAAAACATTCCTCAGGTTTTGAGTGATGAGAGACTCTCATCTCTAACTGAGAGATGGATTTGCAAAAAGCTGGTGCAGCTCAGTCCTGATCTGAAAGACAGCAGGAGAAAAGGGAGAAATGTGTTTATATGACAGATGTACAGTATGGAGGAGGAGTGGTGCTGTATTTATATATAGGAATAGTATGTGTCGGGGTGTTTATATAACAAGCATGGAGAGCAGCGGAGAGGGAAATTGTGTTGATATATGAACAGGGGAGGGCACAAACACAGAGAAGTAGGCCGCTGAAAGTCCTGCATACTCATACATACCTCAGACAGAGAAAAGAAACACTGAGAGGAAAGTTGTTTCTCCCTCTTTTTTTTCCTCACTCATGACATTCCTCCTCTCTTCTTCTTCGCTTCTCCTCGCTCGGTCTGACCCTCGCCTCTTTCTCCCCAGAGAGGAGGTTACATAACATATTTCCAGCCCCCCCAACACACACACTCCAACTACACCTCATCAGTTCCTGTCCCTCTTCTCGCGCACATGCACACGCACACACGCACACTTGTCAGCTGTGAAATATTTCCCCTGCAGATCTCCTCTGCTGGACATTGAACAGACTCTCCAAACGCGTTGAGAACCTTCTCATGCCCTGATTCTTCTCTCTCTCTCTCTCTCAACATTCTCTCCCTCGCTCTCTCTCACCCCCCATACCCCCCTTTCGCCCCTTTCATCTCTCAAACAAACACCCCGTTGCATTAATCAGGGTTTTTTTTCCTGCCACCCTGACAATGCTTCTGTTTTACATCACTGATTGGGGATGTGACCCCCTCACACAC
Organism: Serranus cabrilla; assembly: GCA_903364295.1. Lineage (NCBI taxonomy): Eukaryota > Metazoa > Chordata > Actinopteri > Perciformes > Serranidae > Serranus > Serranus cabrilla. The sequence continues at coordinate 15,975 of CAFUXE010000678.1, forward strand.
ACAAACGTACACATACACATACGCACATTCAACCCCCCCTCCTTTCTTTTTTCTCTCTCGCTGCTCACTGTGTTTCCCAGAGAGTCGTGTCACAGAGAAGCGGCTTGGAGAAGGGGTCGCAGCTTGGGGTGCAGGGGGTTGACACCAAGGTCAGCCATGTCAGATCTGGGCCTGAGGGTGGGTGAGTGGGTGGGTGATTTTCAAGGGTTGTGGGGGGATGGACAATAGAGCTCTCTTACACTCAGAGAGAAAAGATGCACGGCAAGGAGGCCGGATATCAATAAGAAGTTTGACACAGTGTTTGATGGAATCTACTGTTTCCACCGGGGGGGAGGTAAGGGTCTGTACGAGTGAGTTGAAGGATGATATGCAACAGAATATTAACATTCAAGGTATTTAATGCAATACTTTTCAGAGGCAAATATTCTTGTTGTGGACAGCTAGTTTTGCATTATTTTCCTAAATTGGCTAAAAATCAATTAATGCAGGTTCACAGTCACATTTCAAATGCAGAGATTAGTTTCATTTTTGTTCATCTATTTTCAAGTTTACCAAATAAGTCTATTTTGTTTGTCTCTACTTATTTTCAGTAGATTTGGTTCCACAGAGCAAGTTTTGCAGCATAAGTTGTCATGGCAACTGAGCATACACTGTGTTGAATTTGCTTTATGGAAACAAATCCACTGAAATTGAGTCAGATGAACCAAAATAAGCCTGGCCAATTTGGTACACTTTATGGAACAATCCTTCCTATTACTTCCTATTAGTAATAATAATAGTGTACGCAAGTAAAACCAGGTTAGGGGAACCTACTTGGAGGAAAATCAAAGGTGAATGTTAAAATCATTATTCAAATTGCCTATCACAGATTATACAGCAGTTTGGGTGCAGTTTATTGTACAAAATGGGATTACTGACATTTTAAATAGCTCATTTGCAGTTTTGCCTTCAATCTGGCAGAACTGTTGGCTTGTTTACAACCTGTATTACGGTATGAGCACTCTTGTCTTTATTACACCTTGTACTGATTGTGTTGTAGGTTATTTTAGTGGGGGAATGTTGCATAACTAACAGAAATGTTGGCTAATCCTGCAAAAGTAATACTCTAGTTATGATAAATCATAATGTCATAGTAAGAGATTATAATACTGCTGGATCCAATTGGAAAAAAGTGTTGTAGAACAATTGCACAGCACAGAAAACATGCAGTAATCCTTAGAAGTGACATATTGAGCTTCATCCCAAAAACATGTGTAGCGCCCTCTAGCCTTACCACACTGATGATAACTATTCTTAAGGATGCTAACATTCACCTAGGTTCGAGAATGGGTACCTGGAATTATCTTACTGACTCACAAGTAGAGAGTAAACGTGGAATTGAACAGTGACAACCTTTATTGCCTCAGCACAATATGTGGCAAGTAGACATGTAACATGTAGCATAGAATACATAAACATACAAAATATAGCTTTTCCAAAGTGCTTCAGTATCTAAAAATGAAACATTCAAATTAAAGTGTCCTTTCTTCGGTCCGTCCACAATCTATCGTCTCTTGGGTTGGCTCGCCACTGAAACCGAAAAGGTTCAGATTCTGAATGATCCAATCCTATTCTATGAAGAATAAAAACCAATCTACACACACAGTGCAGAAAGCACAAATTACTATCTTCTCTTCTGTTCATCACTAAACCTCATTACTTATATCCATCATTCAAAATATCTCTTCAGGTATAACCAGTTACTCAGATTATAAAAACACTCCAATCCTTGTGAAATGAATTGATATACATCACAACAAAAGTCTTTAGTACTATAAGAGAATTATCCATCATGAATTTCCATTTTATATAACAAAGAAATGGTTTCCCTTTTTTAAAGCACTATTTATCTTTTTAAACAGCTTTTACATGTAACTTATTCTCCTTTAAATGTACATCTTTTTTAATATATTTACCCTTTTCAAACATATGAACTATAACACTATTTATCTAATATATGCATTTTAACAACATTGCAATAAATCAAACTGCATCTGTGCAAACATAGGGAGTTAATACTCCTTTAACAAAATTATTCATATGCAAGAAATGGAAGCAATGCATCTTAATGCTGCACCACACTATCACTACTGTGAGCTTAGCTGAGATCGCTGCAGTGTCAGCATTCATGTTAAACTGTAATAACGATAACAGCCGTTAGCATAGCGGCTAGCGCTATTAGCGATATTTTTTAAAGACATTCTAACAAATAACAGTGATACAGTCTGTACCACGGTAGTGTAAAACATTGGGCATCAGTACCCTAACTCCGATTGGTTTTATGAAAAGTATCAGACAAGGCATCATATGGTCAACTGGTTTCACAAGCGATCATGGAGGTTTAGCCTGTTAGCAATATAGGGCAATGCTTACCGGAGCTCACAACGACAGGACCAACACACATAGGCGGCTCCTCACGTTCACTTTCTCACACTAATATCAGTTCCTGATGAACAAACAACTTATTAGCAATCGATATGATGATATTAATAATTGATTTATGACTTTTATATTGTATTTTCATACCAGGAATCTTAAGCTTGTTAGGAGCGACTGTTCAGGACGATGACTCAGCCGAAAAGGAAGAGACCTTGAACGTGCGCGCTGACATAGAGACAGAGAGTACTTGCGCCAACCTCTGTTCCGGCGTGAGACTACACTTCTAACTACACACATCTAACTGACATACATAGGTTTAGTAACCCTGCATTCATGTGAGTTACACATGGCATGCAATGTAATATTGTTAATAGGTGAAAGTCAGTAGGTCTGCACACGTGAGGGCCAGTGTGTCTGTTATTGTCTCACAGTGTGAAATACTGAAGGGTTAACTGTAATTCACAGGCCTGAGCCCTCACACTACACTTTCCATAATATCACCAGGACTTACAGTTTAATCCTGGACGTCATTGGCAGGTTATTGAATTTAATTATGAAATAATATTTTGGTTGCATCATGTATTATTATTGTCATTGGCTGGCAATGGAATTGTGGATCATCTGTGTGCATGTGCCCATGCCTATCGTGTGTGTGTGTGTGTGTGTGTGTATGAGTGGTTGTGTGTGTGTGTCCACATGTGCTGGTTCTCTTCGCAAGTTTTTCCCATGCCTCATCCCTTGCTGATCATCATGAGTTTAGCTAAACCTTTGGAAACCACAGTGAAGTAAAGCTGTGCTGGCTTTGTTAGGTGTTAGACTGAGTCCACCACAGTCTGGGTGGCAGACTGAGGGCTGAGACTGACTCAGCTGAGAGCCTTGTGACTTGTGCAGTGTGCCCAGGCTCGGACGGCTTCAAGTCTCATCAACACGTCTGATTGAGAGGCGGAGAGAGGTGGGGGTGTGCAGACTGGCACAGTGCTCGCTCAGACTCACCACGGGTCACTGGATCAGGAGCAAACTTCCTTTAACCAGGGCTGGTGGAGGAGGGAGGGGGGGGTGAAGAGGTAGCGAGGGTAGGTGAAGCGGCTGAATGGGTATCATATTTTGCATCTCTAAAAGCCAGCTCTGACAAAAAGAGAGGCGTCCATTCCCCTCCCTGACCTGATAATGCACGGCAGGACCAAAATGGGGGCGCCATGCTAATGAGCGCATGCGATTAGTGTGACATAGCGAGCTAGCAATGGGGAGGGAGGGGAGGGGGAGTTGGGTTAT
>CAFUXE010000678.1:19946-36030 GCA_903364295.1 Serranus cabrilla
GGAGGTGGAACGAAAGGCAAGAGTGTAGCATGCAAGAGATATTTTGGGAAGGGGGCTTAGAGTGTGTGTATGTGAGTGCGGGCACGGCTCAAAGCTGGAAACAAAGGCAGCAAGCGAGGCCTCGGACCCCGGGGCCTCCAGCGCAGAGAAACTCTACCCCCTGTTGCATGCTGCTCCGATTTAAAGTCTGAAAGCTCATGATAGATTTAACCCAGAGACTGTTGGACAGTGACATAAACAGTCAAACAGCTCGCTAAAAGGTCCAACATGTAAGTGCAGCACAGGGCCCCATGTTGAAACACTGGCTCTCCAACTCTGGTTTGGCTTTAACAGAGACCTGCTCTGAAATGTATTATTATAAGTGTCATGAGCGGACGGGACTATGAGTTTTACATGTGCGGAGACTAATAAACGTTATGTTTGTTCACAGATATTATAGATGATGATTGATTCAAAAAGCTACAGGAAATAATCTGGTCGTGAACAAGTGAAACATATTAAAGTAAAGTGTAATGCTGTATTAACCACAGAACTAGAACGTGATAGAAACTCCACACTGGGTGGGGTTTCCCAGGAGATTCTAGAAATGATGCCAGAAAGTTAATCATTGCTCTGTTCATTTAGAATGATGAGAGCAAGACTAAAAGGCCTGATGACGGAGAGAGAAGAAACATGCAGCGATGTTGACAATAAAACCTCCTGGTGTTTGAAAAAGAAATAAGCATAAAGAAAATCTGGATAACGTGTTCAAAGATGGCAGCCCATTCATTCCTATGAAAAAATTCAGGTGTCAGTCTTTTGGGCCCATCAAACACATAAACTACAGTCTTTCTCCAGCTGAGCCAGTTACTTCTTTCTATTAAAATGTCTAAAACCCTGCTTGATTTTGTTGAATTGTGCACTAACATTATTCTAAGTTATTCCAACCATTTTCAAATCCATAATTTTTATCAACTTAATGGTTCACCACTATTAATTTGGTTGCCTGCCCTTGGCGTCATCTCCAGTACTTTTTTAGGTCACATTTTTGTGATATAATTTCTTTAGATCCAGGTTCATTTAACTATGTATTTTAACCAGCAGAAGGATTGTACTGATTGGATGTCTGGATATGTCTGGAAAAGCATCAGAGAAATAATGATTTTTAATGAAGCAAACGTTATTTTTTATTTTATTTTAAAATTACGGAGGAGATCTTTGTCCATTTTTCAGCTCCTGCAGAAACCTCCTGATTATCTAGATCTTAAGCTGCTGTGCAAATGTTTGCAGCAGCTTAGCTACTTGTGTTTTTTTTTTTATTGAGTGTTTTAACAGGTTTTAATCACAAAACATTGTTACCTGATGAGTTGGGATGAGAGTGCATTGAACCTCCTGAATGACCAGATGAAGCTGACTGCAGGTGCTAGTGACCACAGTTGGATTATACGGAAACTGTTGTTTTGATTGAGAGACCCAAAGTGGTAAAAAATGACATATTCCGCATTTAACCACACAGCCATTCTGCCAAATAAACTAACCGTGTTAAGTTATTTAAGGTCAGTAAACTTCCATGCTCTTGTTTTAAACATTGTCCTCACTCAGTGCTGACTAATAAATTGTCTCACTGTTTTTTAGTTTCCATTGAAATGATAAAAACTCAGAGACCACGTTTGGTCTCACTGAAGCTGACTCACAGTGTGAGTCCTAACAGACACCCATACAGCCGGAGGAATAGGAGGTGGTCTTACATTCCTGCTGCTTTCAGGTGGTTCCAGTGTGGTTTCTGTTGACCCACTTTCCCTCCTGTCTGCTGGCTGGATAACGCTGCGGTTTAGCAGCAGCGAGAGTTCACACCCTGGGAATAGCTGGCAGCCATGGAGGGAGGGATGGTGGAAGAGCGGACTACTGTAAGAGTGTGATTAATGAGCGAGTGTTATGGCAGCACCGCAGAGAACAAAGACACTAATCTACAGCACATGGAGAGTGGAAAACACTGCACATACCAGAGGGTGGATCTAAAAACTCACCCACGTCTGTGGGTTAGTAATGGAGCTGAGAACACCGGCTGCGGACATGTTGAAGGTGAATACTTGACCAGTGATGCTCTGTTGCATAACGTATGGCGCACAGAATGTTCCTGCAGCTTCGAAGTGTCAGCAAAGTGCCATTTATCTCAAACTCTCCTCTCTGAAAGTAAATAAGATGATCTCTGGATACCATCAGTGTGTATGTGGACACAGTCATTGTTGTGTGTGTTTGCAGGTGTGTGTGTCAAGCATTGATTAATGTGTGAGTGGGTTGGCGTGGTTAATCTGGTGGGCTCAGGCCCTGTACTGTCTGTGACAGGTGTTTGTGTGTGTGAGAGAGAGACAGAGAGAGAAAAGGCATGCTCACCTCACCCATAAATCACACACTAGGGCTAATTGATTCAGCTCTGGTTCTTGCGCTGCTTCCCCACCAAATCCTACAGAGGCGTCCAGGCTGCTTTTTAACAGAGTGTTGGGTTCTGTTATGCAAGCCTCCATAAATTGCTCATACTCTCTTCAAAAGAGTCTACGGAGAGGCGGCTGATTTATGACCCGTGGCCACCAGCACCAGTTCTCAGAAACCTCACGGATCGCTGGGCTAGGAATACTTTGTTAGACTGTGTGTGTTTAGTGGAGGTATGGTGGTACAGCTTTTAATACCGCAATTTGTAAATTAAGTAGTTGATAATCTATGATCTGCAGTCTGTGACTATAAGAACAATTTTTAAAAATCACCAATCGTTGCTGTAGAACCAGAGATATCCTCTTTTATTCCACACAAACCTGGCACATATATTACCCAAAATGCAAGTGGGCAACACTGGTTTGGTCAGCCAGTCGGTTGTGTTGTGCTAGAAGCTAAGATTGCTGCTCATTGCTCAACACTCGCTCATTAATCACACTCTCTCAGTAGATATATAGATATATATAATAAACATATATAGTTTTATTAAACACATGACAGTATTTGATTAATTGTGAGATAAAGTAAATGCGATGTCTAATACATAATATTTGCTAATACTTGCAAAACTGCTAGCATGGTCCTTTAAAACCTCTTGCTTGGTAATATTATATGATTTGCTGTCAGGTTCTTCTGGCTGACTCTGTGTGTCTGTCTCTCTTTTGGAGTTGTGTTTTGTCTGTGGGTCCAGTTGGAAGCAATTGGCAGGCTGGCAGGGAATGAAAGAGCTCCCTGGTTCATCCCTGATGCTCCCCAGCCGCCGTCCGGACGACTCTCTCCACGGGCCTCCGTCTCCAGCCCTCCCCGGTGGGCTAAGACCTGCTCAAGGTCCCCTCTGTGATGTGGGCTGCCCAATAAAAGCCAACGCTAGCTGGATTCCCAGGCCCAGCTTCCCCCTGAGTCTTTATCTTTCACAGCGTTGGCTGAGGGTGAGGGCTGCCAGAGAATTAGGTTTCAGTCAGCTCACACAGACTGTCTCGCTCTTTGCCTCTTCTTGGCGTTGGCAGAACCATGGGTGGAAGGAGCTGAAGCAGCTTGAGAAGTGTCTGGAGCTCGGTTTCCATCTCAGCGTTTTTCCCTTCGAATGAAGAGGGGCTGATTGTAATTAATTTATAAAAAAATCCCCAAATATCTTAAAATAATAATAATAATATCAAAACAATATTGGCCTGTGTGTTTTGCTGTACTGTGTTTCCTCTGCTGAGTCGAGGTGGAGGGATAAAGCCACACATTTTATATTAAAACTAAAAACTGTTTCTGTTGTTTGAAGCCTTTGACTAGTTGATGCTAGTTTTGTCATGTCTCTCGTCTCTAATAAAGTAGTTGAACTTGGATGCAATTGCTTCACAGCCGACATGGGGAGAACAAATTATTCCAGGAAACATTATTTTTCAACATAAACATGGTATTAAAATTTTAAAAATCTAAATCTCCACTACTGGCTGTTTCTGGTGGTTGAGGTTCAAACAGGGATAATGTAAAACCTACATTACCAATGTTTTTAGCTCGAGCATATAATGTCCAGTCAACCACCTGTTGTGTCTAATGCTGGTCATCCATTGAGCACCATCACAGCTTAAATGTGTCATTGGTACAGTAGTAGCACACTGCCTCTGCAGGCTCTACTCAAGCGTTACCAAAACCAAACTCAGTTTTTTTCCAGTAGTGAAAGGGCAACTTTGGAGAACGTCCTGACCAGATTCTGCTGAGAAAACAGCATTGGAAACATTTAGTTATGGAAACATTTGTTTCCTCATCATGATTCCACTCTCCTTTGAGTGTGCAGGGCAACTAGCATGGTAAGGAAAGATATTATGTTATGGCAAAGAAAGAACAAATATTATTTACATGTCCACAATGGGACATGAACCTTGGCCTTTTGCATGAATATCAGCTACATTGAACGAGCCCCATACCCTTCCTATCCTTGTCTCTATACAAAGCATACATCATTTTATGCAGAGGAGCTGGATGTAACTCATGGAATCACTCTGTTTGGATACAGATGCTACGTTGTGCTTATCAGAACAATAGCAATCAAGGAGATCAACTGTTATTCAGTTAACCACGAGAACATTTGTGGCCAGTTGTGCATGTTGGTCTATAGGCTAATTTGCACTGACAGCTGTAGCCAGATGTCTTAAGTAGTGTTAAAAAATGAAGCAAAATGGGCTCTAACAGTGTGGAGAGGGATGCAAAGAACTAATGCTTCTTCGCTACCTTGAGCCTGCGTATGTGACGCCACTGAGCACTTCTGTGACTTAACACGTTAAAAAACACTGAGACCATAAACATCAAGCTTAGGTTGATGGTTGGCTGAATTGAAGTGAGACTGAAAGCATATTTGCAATACTTAGGAAATTTGATTCTGTTTTCCATCTCCATTCAAACGCTCATAGGAATTCCTCCTTGTGTCCGTGAGCACGTCGAAGTCGCCGACCAAAGTTCTCTGATGCAACCTGATGACAGTAATGAATGCTTTTGAACATGCAGTTGCAGCCACATACATGTGTGTATTTACATCAGTCCAACAGCTGCACGGACTGCATCACCATCGAAACAGGAAAAGCCTTATATAACACATTGCACACAGTTGAAGATGCAGTCAGTGAGTTAATCTATAGCACAAACACACACAGAAACAGGTGTGCACACACAACACACGCTTAACTACACTTAGGACTGACGTTGAGTTGAAACAGACATGCAAACACACATGTACACATATGAAGAAGGACACACAAAGACAAACAAATCTAAGCTGAAATGCAGGGTAGAATGTATACTATGGTCAGTGTGTCATATACAAAAACATGGACACACACACACATGCCCGAACAGAGTTCACCCAGTCATTCCATCCTTGCGGCAGTGAAGCTGTTTTTCCATCGCTGGGCTCTTAGCGTGACATCGTGGTCCAAACAGCAGTGAAATATTACATGGGCCCGGGTTATTAAAACTGTTATTAGCATGGCCAATTGGGGCTAAACAGGACCTGACTGTCACCCTAATGACAGGGTGGCTGAGCGCTGGGTGAAGGGGGGAGGTGGGCTGCTGAAAAACCTCTGACCATCATCGACCAAACAGCCCCAGTGAATTCCCTACCACTAACATGCATCCACCGCCAACCACCCTCATCCCTCCATGTGCTCATAACTCTCTGGATCCTCTGCTGCATGAGACAAATAAAAGTGTGGTATTGTCATACAATGCCACAGATACACACAGACATGGAGACAGATAGGAAAACACATACGGTCACTTTTACACAAATAAATACTGACATATGGATGCATAAATATGCATATTAAGGCAAATTCTCATACAAATAAACATGCTTATATATAAATAAACACTAATCTTTTTTGTGCCTCAGTTAATTTTCCAGTACAGTTATATAATTGGCATGACTGTTTATTGGAAACAAAAAATACATTTTCTTCTTCTACCCCACAACTTTGTTTATACTGGGAATCAAATCCCACTGGGATTCAGAATTTTAGTGCAAGACCATATACATATAGCCAGTGATGGAAAGTAGAAGAAAAGTACTTGAACACATTGGTCGCTGTTTTAAATACATTGTTAACATTATAGCAGATTTGGTTTAGGCAACAAAAACTCCTTAAGTTTAGGAAAAATTACATTGTAAGACCTGGCAGAAAATAGTTCAAAAAGTAAAATAAATGAAATAAATAGTTACGTATGTGATGTAAAGTGTGATGTAGACGTGGCAAAGCCACGCTACACACAGAAGCTCTTTTTGAGGTTAAGTTATGTAGCTTCAAATGGCAATTTTTTGATTGTACTTGGGACATGAACACTGCTAAGCAGACAGTGTCATACTTCATACTCTGTCTTTGCATTCTGCCTTTTTTAATTACAGCCCAAAACATCACTTTCTCCGTGGTGTCCATCTTAATTGCTACAGTAACTTACAGTAACTTAGCTTAAAATCCTGCCTTCACTAATGAGGTACATTTGAAGTGGAAAAAAAAATCTAGAAATGTACTTGGCACCAAAAGTGAGTAGAGTAGAGTCGCGTTGAGCTAAACCACGCAGTGTTAATAAGGCAGAAGTCAGCCTTCTTTTAGCTCTGTTTTGGTCTCCACCAACTTCTGAAGGAAATATCTATCTCTATATTAAACATGGATGCTTTAAGTGCTGCTAGTATTTGTGCTCTTTTTCTTTAAAAGTTTAAACATGGGACCCTTTCTTCTAATAGAGCAGTTTTAGATTGTGGCATTGATACCTACTCATAAACACTATGATCTGTTCTATTTAAAAGTAAACAAAGTCATGAAAAGGTTAACATGGGGTGGTTAAGATGCATCCTAAATCTGCAGCACTCTGATTCACAGCCCTCTTTTACTCCCCACACTTCCTGTCTGTTTCTTCACTGTCACTGTCAAATAAAGGCAATGTGCCAATAAGGAAAAAAATCATTTGTAAAATATTTCTGCTGTGTGTCAGCTTTCTGTTGTTTCCACATAATTACTATTTTACCCAAAGAGCACCCAACCCTACAATCTGTAACATCCTGTTTTTTTCCACTAATATCTGCTTCATAATAATAATGTGAAAGACTTCCAAAATCACCAGTGTGTATTTATACAAATCATTCAAAAGCCAATAAGCACATATCAAATATCTCTTTCCTCCTACTCAGCTCTATGTTCCCCGTCTTGCCCACTGTCTCACCCACTTCTGTTCCCCCTCTTTCTCCTCACAGATTGACCCCTGCAATAAACCAACTGAATATCTTCACACAGAAAACACACACAGAGCAAAAAAACATAGCTGTAGGCCAGCGGGGCCGATGCTGACCAACTACAGTGGGGTTCAGCTGGAGCCAGAGAGACCACTGCGGTTATCAACATATCTTAGTATCCAAAACAGAGTCATGCTAGACCCCTACCCCTCCCTCTGCGCCTCCAGCACCGAGGCAAATCCATTCAATTATCCAAACACACAGTGCATATCAAAACTATACACACCCTCAAGCTTTATAGTTACATTTACTGCCCTGATGCTTTAAATTAACAGACAATGAATCACACTTTTTCCTGCTTTACTTGGACATACAGTAGGAATATGTGAAAAAATGCCATCACACAACACTTTTTTGTAATTCTTGCAGACAACCAATAGGCCATTATAACCAAATATTTATGAATGATTATGGTTACATATTTCAAATTTCTTCTTCAACTTAACTAGCACAAGTCAAGATTTATTCAAAAAGTAAAAGTGCTGCTTTTGCAGAATGACCCCTCTGGAGTGTGTTATCTATCTTACTTCAAAATAACAACTTTAAAAGGATGTTAATGATACACTGTGCCTCTAATATTCCCACTGTGCTCCACGAATGTCTGTTCAGACTCTGTAACTTTGGTGAGGGGGTACAATCTCCTTCGAGAAATGGTTTCACACTGTTTTGGCGAAACTGGGTCATACTTTATGAAGAAGTTGTCAACTACTTTCTGGTCATAAGTAATGTAATCATTACAACGTACAACTGTTTACAGTTACCATAGCGGGGTAGAAGTGAAATACGCTGCACTTCAAATAGCAGCTCTGTTAAAAAATCAACACCCAGAATCGCGATGCATCGTACATTTCTTTTAAAACTGAAACATCAGCAATGATAAGAATCTAGTTTTATTTTCCTTTCCGGTTAAAAGGTAATAAAAACTAGAATAAATATGAAAAGGTACTGTATATGGATTGAAGACAACCACTGAACATACATCCACATTCAACCATCCATCCATTTATTTGTCCAAACTTACAAAGAGAACAGCCGAAAGACTATTTCCAGCTCAGGCTGCCTCTGTTTCACATCAACACATGGAGTGGGTTTGAACCAACAAACAAGAAGTCTGCTCTATGAAATACGAGCCCAAAAACAAAGCTCTCCCTTCAGTGAGACCCCCAACCCTTAGCGCGCACACACACACACATAAATACACACCTCACTTTTAAACTTCCCCCCCCGATACACTCGTTCTCTCAGGACCCTTCACCTTCTTCACATCCAACAGTTAATCACACACATGGGGTTGGGGGAGGTGAGTTGGGGGTGAGGCTGGGGCAGCAGTGAGTTGTAGCCCTTCGGACAGTCAACACTGACAGAGCTGGTCAATGTGTGTGTGCACGTGTGCACACATCTCGTCGAAGATTTACCCACAATCCCTTGCCTCCCCTGTGTTTCTTTGGCCTCGGTAATGGTGGCTGTCACGGACAATCGCCAGAGCCGGCCGCTGATTTACTCCAGGTGACGCTTAGCTATTGTCCAGCCCAAGGAGCTGCCCTAACCCTTGACCCCTGACCCCCGGATCTGCCCTGTGCCCTAACCAGAGGACAGGGCTGGAGTTGTTGCTGAGGAGGGAGGCGACATGGGGATTAGACCAGACAGAGTGGTTTGTGTGTGGAAACAGATACTCCCACGACTCCAAAACCCCCCAGAACTCAAAACTCACAACCAATTCTGATTTACATGCATGTTAGTAGTGTTGAAGAGGTTATGCTGGAGTAGTTAGGAGGTCAGTGCTGTTAATATCTGATCCACATGATGTAGTTTGTTTTTCATTATGTGTAACGTTAAGTGATATGAAACAATTCTTGTTTCTGGGATGTTTTTGTTCTCCTTTCGTCTCTGTCATGGAGTTTATGTTTTCTGTTTGGTTTATTTGTGTGTCTGTTTATCAGCAGGAACACAGAGAAACAACTGGCCCCATTTTAATAAAACCTGGTGGAAGGGTGTAGAATGCACCAAGGAAAAACCCATTACACTACTGAAACCATGAGGCAGATGCATGAATTTTTCATTTTTCACTTTTGACAACAGTGCCACACTACCTATCTACAGTGCATAATGCTGCAAAAAAAAGGATGATATCTGAACATGAGTGTCCTGATGGAACTACTATGTATGTAAGGAATTGTTTTAATTTTTTTTTTAAATCAGGAGAATAATAAAGTTTCATTTTAAGTTGGATTCCATAATAGAATATAAATAATCAATTTATATGTTTTACTTGCTTAACTTTTTTTTTTAGCAAGCTTCAATACACTCTAAGGAGTCAGCTGTTAATTTAGAATTATAGATGCACTTTATTAACCGCGCTAGCTGGTTGGCACTAGTGGTAGCTGATAACATATTGTCTTTCCGTCTCCTGATCCATTCTGCGTCTGTGCTGGTTCTGAAAAAAACAGGAATGGCGACACCCAAAAACCAAGATGATGACTGACAAAAGCCTGACATCAAGGCTTCAAACCGATAGTTGAAGTCTGTTGATGTCTACTTCTTTAATACAGTCTTATTTTTATACTCTTACACATGCCATAAACTCATAAACTCACAATGTAAACCAAAGTCTTATAATGACCAAAAAGAGACAGTAGGGTTAGTTAGGAATGAATGAAAGGAATTTCATGTTGGTGGGCTCACAGACATGACCGTGTTCAATCTGTCCCACTGTTGTTGGTGGAATATATAGCCATAAGACCAGTTGTACAGCACATATATCTGCTGACCTTTGCACCACCCAAAACACCCATGGCATGTTTAAATATAGACTGAACATCTAACACATGAATAGTGATTAGAGACATGTTAATACCACTGTATATGACCTTACGAACTGTAATACACATACACATTCTGTACATGCAGTCGGTGCTGCCTGGGTGAATATTTAAGATTTTTCTGAAACACTTTATTTAACATATACTCAAAAAGTAGTTACTTTTCTAAGACAGCAACATAGGATGCCACGTCGTAGAGCATTTCAGTATCTGACATTTAAATTAAATTACAATATGTGCACATTTTCCTCTGAATGGGATATTTTTACACTCTTTCCATCCACACACAAACACATGCTGAAGCTGTGTGATCCTGACTTTATATATATCCTGCGCACAGCCAGGTGCTTGGGGCTCGGTACGTGCACAGTGTTGGTACATGACCAGAGCTGATGACAGAGAGTGAGCAGACAGACAGCAGCTGTCAGTCTGGCTCAGTTACAGCCAAACACCACCAACACTGATACACCTCACCAATACCCTGAGGTCCATGTCTGGGTCATGGAACTCCAAAGTTCACTGTGACCTTTAACTCCAGTCTGCCCTTCCCACACGGAGGTATTTATTCATGTGGTGGTTCTCTTGGATGGAATCCAGTATGGATACAGAAACACAAATTATGATTATGCTGTATAGTTCTAATCTGTTTCCCCAAATGCTTTCTGAGGCAGTAAATCCAGTGAGAAGAAGGGTCATTTCTTCAAAGTCTTCATGCAATCAAACTTCTTTTTGCAGCCGGTGGAGTTGCCCCCTGCTGGCTATTAAAAAGAATGCAGGCTCTGCATTTCCTTCATTTTTTTCAGACTTTTTGTTGTTATGGGTACCTAAACTCAAAAACTTTAATCATGCTTTAGTTGTTAAAAAGAGATACTGTAAGAGTAGATATTGCAGGGAAACAAATGAAGTACAGTTGATCATTATGTTGATAAAAATTCAAAATTGGGGGCCATTAACTTTCTAACCAGATAATGTATTAAAGTAGATTCAGCAAACTGGGGTGCTTATTAGTGGGAAAAATCATCTCATACATAGTTAGTTCTGTTTGTTTGTTTTTCTTTTCTCTCTTTTTTTAAATATTTTTGTTTCTTTAATTTTGGGGTAGATTAACACAAGAAGAAAACAGGCAGTATACATGTGTGAAATAAAGAATGTAAAATACAAATAAGTTCATCACATCTGTACCTCCATCGTAGACAGTTTTTCTTATACTGTTTTTCTTATCACAGTATGCTGTACCACTATTATTTTATACAGCTACAAACCATAGGAAATATAGTTTATACTTTTTCTACATTCTCATGCTATAATTGAGGGTTGTGTTATGTTAAACACCACCATGATTTGCTCTTTATTTATTATATTTTTTTCTCTGTGCTTGTAACATGGACTGCCTGGATCCAGTTCTACCCCATGAGATTATTAAAAATTCATTTCATCTTTTTGAAACTCATGATTTAAGTAATTTATGGATTTTTGAAAGGGAAATTTAGTGCTTTTAGGTTACCATCCTCACATTTTACGATCTTTCCCTGACCAGACTGCATCCAGCACTTAACCCAACACAGGCCCTCACCAAAGACCAAGGCTGTAATTCAAAAGCCCCCCTGTGTGTTAGTTATATAGGCTATCCCCCCCAGTTTACTTCCTTGTTCCGCGTGACTGGCATGGCGTAGACATGGTCCCTATGTCTGCTGGGCTCCGGTTGCACTAGCAATATAAACCTGCTGGAGCTGCGGCAATGCTGTATAACATTCAGTCACATACACACGCAGAAAGCATATACACATGTAGTGGCTAGGTATTTCTTGTAATGTACTGTATGTGTAATCTTACTGACTTCACCTGGTTAAAGATATAAACGTTGATATACTCATAACTGCAGACATACTGACTCAAGAGAGTGAGAGAGTTTGCACATAGAAAGAGAGTAAAAGAGAGCAAGACAGAATGCAGGGAAAAGTGTCTGGAGCAATAAAGGCTGGTACCAGCATTCAGAGTTTAAGGGCCAACAGGGCTTCGGATATGAATCTCGCCCGAGCACAACGACCTCTGACCTTCTCCCAGAAGTCCCCGTGGGGCGCAGAGCAGTTATTGTCTTCATCTTTCTGCCCAACTCTCCCTGACCTCCTCTGTCTTCCATCTGCACAAGTCCATTACGACCATTTATTTCATCGCTACAACTCTCTGCACATAAACTGCTCTTTTTCTCCTCTCCGCTCTATTCACTCTCTGTCGTTCCCGTCCATTCATGGCCCAAACAGAGCCATCGATTCATCGGCCGGACATGACCGTATTGTGTTAGAATGCGAGGATGAGAAAGGGAGAAAGACGGAGAGTATGTCAGCCATTAGGGCGACACTGAAAAGCAGAGAGTGGTCCCGAGGTCAACATGGAGGACAGAGGACGGGGCAAGTGGGATCAACATGGGACCAACTCTAGATCTTCTGTGTGTTGCAGGACATTTGGACCTTTCAAGCAATTGATAGCATGGTTCAAAAGGACTCCATGCAGATTTAACAGCCATCAGTCATCCACTGTAAGCTGGAACAAATTTGACATTATATGTCATGGGAAAAGGTCTCCTCTCTATGCTAATTTAACAGCCATTACTCATCGATGAGGTAACTAACAGAAACAAATACTTTACATTATGTCAAAAGGGAGAAGGCCTTTGGGGGTTCATGTAGTCTTTCTCTATTATCCTTTATACTTACATTTGTCACAGTGCTTTTCTGTTATTTCAACTGTTCGTTACATGATTTCACTGATGTTTGTATCTGGCCCTTGCTTAACTCAGTGATATGTCACGGGAAAAGCCTTCTAGGGGACTTTTTGGACAATTGCAGAAGGGAGCTGAAGAACAGGAATCAACTCACTGGCAAACCAATGGTAATAATTACAGTACAAAGACTGTTGTTGTCAGGATTCTAGCTGCGGCTAGCTTCAACAAGACAGCACTGTCCAACAGGAAGATGTTGCAGTGGGTCTGTGAGCTGCAATTCTTAGTCTTATACTAATTAGATTACTTTATTTGTTGTACTAAGTGAAATCCTTCCTTGATACACACACTCAGCTCTGTGTGTATGGATTTCTACCCTGAGGTCAGAGAACTAGGATTACGTTGCAATGAACACACAGCAGGGTTTCACAGTAGGGGTGGAAACTTATACTGTATGTAAGGATCGAAACAACAAATGTTTTTTTTTTTAAATGTAAGATCTCCAGCCCTGCCGTAATCTTTATCCCCCGAGGGAAATGAGAAGCTTTCTGCCAGCGTTCATTTCAGCAGCTCGACACTTTTAATCATGACTTCACCTCGCTACATGACAACAAACAGAGCAAGATGTAACCGGATGACCTTTTAGCTTAGGGACCATCAGCAACGTTCTTGGCCTCTCTCTCCTCTTCATCATCCAACTCCTTCAAGACCCACTGCTCTTTCCCCCGTGTCTCCTGGGGCCTCCAAATGGAGGAAGAGAGGAGTAAGCTCATAGTTGGGGTGATGCATTTGTCAGTGGAGTCTAACTGATTGACATTCTGGCTGGGGAAGTATAGACAGACAAGATAAGTGTAAGTATTTTTTATGAACTAGTGAGGAGCTATGCCAATCCAACCGCAAATACGATCAAAAACAACTTGTTCTTCACTTCTTTTCCAGTATTTATTCCTTGAAACTCTCCAGGCCTAAGTACTTTTTCTTATTGGCGTTGGTAAAGGTTTTGACATCAGTGTGAGCAGCTATTTTTTATAGGAGCCCTCATTATGAGTAGCACTTCAACTCCTCCATTAGGACTTTCCAGTGGTGATCATACCCAAAAACAGTGTTTGCCTATGTGCCTGAACTTTCCTTCATCCTCCTGGCTATTACTCTGAATAAGAATGTGTTTTTAGTGAACCTGCCTGCTTAAATAAGGATTGAGGACTTCCATCTCGACCCTGCCCTAGTCTGCCCTGGCAACACACATTCCAGTGCATCATATACCACATCGCCTCACGGCCTAATGAAGATGAGGTGAGGTGTGATGGGAGATGAAGTCATCGGGTGAGGGGAGGTGGTGGGAAAGCAGCGGTAGGAGTCATAAATCAGAACTCATTGTCTATGTCGGAGAATGTGTGTGTGAAGGGGTTGCGACTGGGTGGATGTGAAGGGGTGATGAGGGTTAAGAATAGGGCGGTGGGAGAAGGGGGTCAATGGTAGGGAATAGGGGATGTGATGGAGATCAGGGTGCGGTCAGAGTGATGTAATCCGTTGGACATCTGTGCTTCGATGACAGACAAGACACGCCGTGTTCCGGCACCAGGAGTTCTCAGCCACACACACGTACACACAGGCGCACATGTGTACACATCTCCCTCCCCCTGGGAGCTGCAGCGCTGTCCCTGTCTGGGAGCCAGAGACTTGGTACTAATGAGACTAAATGAGGCCGGAGCCTCTCTGAGAAGAGGTCACAGCTTGTCAAACAGTCAGTCAGGCAGCTGGTTACAATATCGGTTTGGGTATATGCCAAACAGTTTAACAACCTGTTAGCTTATCAAGCAGCCAAGAAAAGAGTCACAGAAACAGTTAGCCAATATACTATTTGGTCTTGAAGTCCTTAAAGCAGATTAGCTCATTCACTAGCCGGCTATTGAGTCAAGCTGACAACCAATCATGTTGTTATTCAACCTGATTGTTTGCCAGTCACCAAGAGCCATTCATTCATGCAGAGAATGCATCAATAACTTGGCCAATAAACCAGTTGATCTTTCAGTCAGTAAGCAGGTTGACTAATTTAATAACCAGCAACAAGCTAGTTAGGGGCTGTCCACACGGAGACGCTTTTTGGCTTAAACGCAGATGTTTTGCATCGTTTTGGCCGTTCGTCCAAACTAATCCTGTAAACGCATAGCCTTAAAACGAACTAAAGCGAAGACAGATATTTGCGTTTCGATGATGTCATCA
Source organism: Serranus cabrilla (assembly GCA_903364295.1). Taxonomy (NCBI): domain Eukaryota; kingdom Metazoa; phylum Chordata; class Actinopteri; order Perciformes; family Serranidae; genus Serranus; species Serranus cabrilla. Next base: position 34,948 of record CAFUXE010000678.1, read on the forward strand.
CCACACCCCTCGAGTTTAGCCTTCCACCTCTTATATCCCGCGAGACGTCTCATAACAACATCAACAACAATGTCAGACTACATGCTCGTGTTCCTGCTGGAGAAGATATTGAGCCTATTAGGGTTACTAGGGTTGTTATCATGCTCCTGCGCCACCACGCTGAGCCAAAAAGGCAGATGGACATGGACTGATGGGTTCTTCTACTGCGCATGCTCCGTCTCTTCCTTTCCATTTTTTGTGAATTTCTGAAACTGAAACAGCGCCACCTATAGGCCTGGCATATGAAGTAGCGTATTGAGTCGTGTTGAGATGGATCCATGTGGACGCAAATATTCTTGAAACGATGCCAGGGAGAACGGAGGGGGAAAAGATCGTTTTGGTAAGTGTGGATGTGGCCTTAGTCAACCAGTGAAATTACTGAACTATTCAGTCAACCAGACAGCCGATCATTTTTTGATTCAACCAACCATCCAGTCAACCAGCTCTCCTGTCAGTCACTACAGTTGAGTTTAGCCATGCATGTACTGATTAAAGCAATGGGGGAGACGCTGGGTAGGCCGAGTGGGGGTGGGGGTGTCGGGCTTATGTAAGGCAAGAGCTAGGCCAAGCAGAACTGACACAGGCCAGGCCTTAGATTGCCTCAGCATGGGGCAGAAATGTGCTGACCAAGGCTGCGGGTTGATTGAGAGTCCAGGGGGGTCGGGGAGATTGAATGAAGTTTATTTGACTGTGGGTAATATAGGCTTCCTTCAAAAACAAACAGGACTAATTTTGTTTTCTGTGTTTTAGCAGCTGTGACCCTCTATATGACTAAGCTTGACCTCGTCCTTGCAGCCTTTGGGGGATTCCAGCTCCTCAAATGTCCAACATTGAGTGGACACCAGATATATGTGCATTTTTCTGGAGTATGTTTTGTGTATTCTAGAATTTGTAAAATGTATGGCGAGAGTTAAGTGTGCACCATGTGGACTCTGTGGTCCTTTCAAGGTTGGGTGATGTCCTTGGTACAGGTGCAGGATGGAAAGATATACTGGACAATGGCCACCACACACTCAGACTCACATACTCCCATTCACACACACA
>CAFUXE010000678.1:36144-54949 GCA_903364295.1 Serranus cabrilla
ACACACACACACTAGATCTCTTGCAGCTCAAATAACAGAGACAACACAGTCACCCTGGCCCTTTTTAAAGCCAAACCAAGACTTGGACCAGACTATTCCCATGACTTAAGGGCTGGGATGATGATTACACTGTTGCCATAGAGATGCTTCAGATGACAAAATATTGTCAGTGAAGTATTCATGACAAAGTATTGCAGCAGATGTTTCATGACCAAAGAATTGTAGTTGTAAAACTATTATTGAAGGTTATGACATTCCTTCTAGTACATTTAGAATAATAGAAAAAAGCACAATGACAAAGGATTTGTCATTTTAAAAAAACTGTTTTATCCCACTCCTAGTTACTTCTGAAGAGCCAAGCTTTATGGAGAATACAGTGCTTTGGCATAGGGACACATAGGTGTCAGTTTGAATATGATTTCTGAGTGAAGCTGAAGTGGCAGGAAAAATTACAGGATGGAAAGAAGTTTCAGCTAAGAGTAACACTGAAACACTGAATGTGACCACGGAGTGAGTTGAGCACTGAAAGGAGTCAAAATGCAACTAATTAATAGACCAGAAAGGGTCAAGTCTAAGTACTGAAGTAACTTCTGTTTAAGAAGTGGAACGTGTGGGGACCAAGAGAGTTTCTTTGTGTTTTTTAGTTTTTGTTAAAGGTGAAGGTAAAGTGTAAGCTTGTAAGCAGCTGAAATCTGTTAAAATTAAAACCTGAAAGCAGTGAAGCTCTCAGTTTTTACCTGAAATGTAAATCCAGGTGTAAAATAAGTTTCAGATTTTGCAGTGTCATTGATGTTCATATGCGATGAAACCACTTCCAACATAATTGAATAGTCTGTGGATCTGTAAAGGTCTGACAATCGAGAGTTCTCCCTGGTCTTAATCCTCAGGACCCCTCCCCGAGGCAGGTCAGCCATATACACATCACAACTGCCCCTTGCTTTGCCTGACAACTAACAATTGAACAAAAGTGGAGGCAGCTTTTTGCAGCCATTGCTAACTCTCACAACAACTTTTCATTATTCATTCTTCACTTTCTTTAAACCTGTTACACAACTCTCCATCATAAAGCTTTATTTTTCATTACACTGACAACAAACAGATTTAGATAATTCCTGTTAGAATTATTTTATGAGAAATACAAGTCAGTAATAGCTAATAGCAGACAGCTGCATATGGACATGTTTTTCTCATTTTCCCTGTCTACGGCTGTCTTTCTTTCCCCTTCTCTACTTCTTGATTCTAATCCTGCTAATTAAACTTTGAGAGCCTGCAGGGCTTCTTCCTCCCCCTCCCCTCATCATCGCCACAACTTTCTCACAGGGAGCATAAAGAGCTGGAGGAGAGTGGAGTGAGAGAGAGACAGAGGGGAGAAGAGAGTGGAGTGAGAGAGACTGAACAGAGGGTGGATTCATGGCGTCTCTGCTCTGCTTCTTATCAGTATCCTGGCTCTGTGAATGAAGCTCTTCAGAGGAGCTCCTCTCCCCTCGATACCCAATACGCCTCCAAAGCTATTCCTGAATCCCCACTGTGTCTGCACACACATGTACACACATGCAGCCCTTACATGTACTGCACATGTACAAATGGATGTGGAAATGGGACTAAACATCAGTGTATGAAATTTTACAAAGTAGTGCTGAAACCAAACCCGGCGGAAAGGGGGCTGCCCCTAAAAAGTCCTAATCTCCCTCTGATATTTTGGTATTATTTCAAAAAATAAATAAATAAATATATTTTCAAAGTTTGCCTGAAAATGACCTTACAAGATTATTTCATATGAAAAAACATATGACCAGGTTTAGATTGGTGAGATTGCAGTCCAAATCACTTCTGGATTAAGTAATTACCAGTTAACTTAGATCTAGAAATGTCTTAGATGGAATTCTTTTTCTGTTACATTAAGCTAGGACAGAAGTTGACTGTGATACAACAAATTTCTTAAATGATGCAAGGTGGAGGAATGTACGGCTAGCTCTGAGAAAGAGGGAGGTGAATGTGTAGCATTGGCAGAGGAGAAAGAGACTGATTCAGAGAGTGAAGATTATTTGCAAGCTGAAAAGAGAGTTTTTTCTCCCTTTTGCAAATAGCTACTCCTGTTACTGGCTCTGTAGGTTTAAGTCAAGATCTGGATCAACGTTGGCATTACAAATGTCTGTATGCCAGCACACTGGGAGTGCTATTGTCATAATTGGATGACGAGCCCATCCGTCAAGCTTCTCCTTGCCATGATTGGATGACTACCACACATCTCTGTCAGTTCATAGCCAAAACCACGGCAGTCTGATGTCAACAGCAGCAGCCCAATCAAGCCCAAGCATCAACATTGCTCATTTAACGGCAGACTGACAATAAAACGAACTGGGCAGTCATGCCACTAACCACCATGTCATAATATCGACCCAGTACTGATTTATCAAGGCAAACAACACCCCAGAACCTTATTTCCCAACACTGAATGAAACCAACATTTCATTCTGATTTCCTGATGCTGTTGCACAGTCCTCACTGATGCTTATTTATCCAGTTCACAGTAGCCTCTACTTAGTGGCCTGTCTGTAATGACTGGGAGCTGTTGTGCAGCTATGCACTGGTTAGATCCAAATAAAAGAGGGGGGATATTGAGTATCCTGGCTTATTTGCGGTGTGGGAAGCCCCCCCACCCCTCCCCCTGGTGGAGGCTGTTTTGGAGATGAGTGGGGGGTAAGGGGGGTTTATATTATAGGATATTAAATGGTAATGATGGGCCTGGAAGCGCCGGGTCCATGGGAAAGTGGTCGGTGCGTCTCGCTGTGGCCCGGCGTCGGTCCTGAAACTCTGGGAGCCAGAACCGGGTCACCCTGCCACAGAGATCATTACAGGGTGGGAGCGGTGGGGGTGGGAGATAGATTGAGATGCCAGACCCAAACGACCACTTGAACCACCCCTAGTCCTCTTCCTTCCTCAAACCCAAAGTCCACTGACCGCCCATGCCTGCCCTCTGGAAACTCCAGCCGCAGTCGCCGGGCTCCACCAGCGCCGACCCCGACCCCGTCGCCATGTCGGCCAAGCATCCAGACAGTATTGAGCAACCTTGAGGCGGACAGGAAACCGCCTGTACCAACACAACGAGAAGGGGGGCTTGTACCACCATCTTAGGAACGTCCAGTGAGGAGATGGGAGATGGACGATAAAGCTGCAGTGTGGACAGCCACAAAGCACGAAACACAGAAGAGCGGGAAGAAGAAGAGGAAAGAGAGAGAGGGAGACAGGAAGAGAGGCAGAGGGAGGAGGACAAGCTCCTATTTCACTACATTCCTTTAATTCAACCAAGCAGTCAGCATATTACTGACAAAGCCCATACTGACAGCTCCCCACAGTGTGTGTACATGTGTGCATGAATGTGTGTCTCTGCATCTTAACAGAGTACTCATCTTCAGCTTGGCTTTAAGTGTGTTAGAGACACACAACTCTAACAGAGCCCGTTATGTAAGCAAGTGTGAGTTTGTTTATGTGCATGAGACAACATAGTGCATCACATTGCGTTAGACTGCAGGAAACATGTTTGGTCGTGAGCTCATGTGTATACAACTTTTACAAACACAAATCACAGTCTCGTCTGCAAATGTATATGCCTGGGGTTAGTTTCAGTTGGACTAAGATACAGCATGACGTGTTACTGATGGCTCTCTCATTTTGCCTGCAAGCAACAGCCTGCACATATTTTTAAAGGAATTGTTCGGCATTTTGGGAAAGAAGTTTCTTTGTGAAATTACGATGAGGATATTTTGGTTAAGATCGGGGGTTTAGTTTTCTACATTCTGTTTTCAAAGATATCAAAATTGAAGAATTAATAGGTTTTGAAATTAACAAAAAGTGTCGACTGCCAGAGCAAGTGATGGAAAGATTTGTCTCAGCTCAGAGAAATGTTGACACATCTCAGACTTCATTACAGTCTAAGACCATGAGGCGGCCAAAAGACGTAAAATCATACTGGACAGTGAAAGCTACTTGGCCCACTGCTTCTTTGTGGAATGCCCCACTGCAGGGGAAAACTGTCAAATGTGGCAAAAGTGGCAGGTCAGATCCAGAGACATCTCAGTACAAAAAAGCCATTTTAGCTGACAAAGGTCTGGAATACTTCACATGACTTAAACTGCTGATTTCACTAGAGTCAACCTATATCAGTTCACATTATTCTGATGTTAGTTTGTATATGTGATGTGCATGTACAAAGTTTGTTGTTTCTTTTAAATAAACTGAATACAAACAAAATACATAACTCTTCATGCGCTCTCATAAGGGTTACAATTATCCTGTAATCCATTTCAGAAGGTTGTTATTGAGACATCACCAAAGACTTTTAAATGTCAGCAGTCAAAGTCATCTGAGGACGATAAAACCACCATCAGTTTCTATAAAGTCACCACGAGACACCACACATGCATTAACAACCACGACAGAGGTATTATAGCAAAACCAAAGGAGATAAAAGTGGAGATAAATTACAATAAGATCACTATAAACTCAGCACTGCATACCCCGGACTGACTGTGCGAGCACATCGAATGGTAATGTTACAGGAATGTTACAGTGACACCATCGGAGATTGGAACAGACCATAAAGAACCATATGGTGGCTGAGAAACTGACTGTTGAGCACCGTAGAAACATTATATATCTAATAAAAAAAAAACCTTATTAATATGAAGGGATGGTAAAACCACAGGAAATTTTAAAAAATGCAATTTGACGCCTTTAATTTGACATTACATGCATACACTTAGTGTCTATAGGAGTATTAACATGATTTTTTCCATATTGGGATTATGCCGCGCCAGCATTCCTCTTTTTTCTTCCTCTGCTTGTATCTCTTCTTCCTCGCGGCGGTGTTTTCGACCCGAACCCAACATGATCCCATATAATTAAGCAGGTTTAAGGCAAACTGATCCCCTCGGAGAGCCTTGTCTTCCATACATTCCAATTAAAAGCGATTACACACAGTGGTCTTTTACTGCTAAGAGGCCTCTGTCAACTCCTCATCACCCCCCCACCCTTCAACCAGCACTACCCATTCCCAGGGTTTCAGCTGTCACCCGTCGCCTCAACGCATCAATCTCAATAGTTTTTTTTTTCCAGCGTTTGTTTTTTCTTTTCCCCCTTAAGCAAGTAATTGTATGTTTTGTGTTGTTTGCGTGCACTAAGCTATCCCAGATATCTTCTCCTTTTCCACTCATTCTTCTTTTTTACATTCTCAGCCTCCATGCTGACGATTTCTAATTCACGTGAATAAGAGATGTAGAATCGTGTATATTCACTCTTAACTGCAGGCCGAGACAAAAGCTTGAGCCAGGCAATTCCTTAAATCTTGTCAACTTTCACTGAAGGCACCCCCCACCCCAGTCCCCCCTCGTTCCCCCTATCACCACCCATGGCCCACTACTCTCCCCTTCCTTATTCCTTTTGGAAAGGCCTGCAGGGAGATGAATAGAAGCCCCACATTTCCACATGAAGTGAGCAGCCAGCAGCGATCTTCTCTCCCCTGGCAAAGTTTACTTTTCTTCTAGCTGTGAGAAAGCTTGGTGGGACTGTGGTTATGAATATTCATGCCTGAGAGTTCCCTGTCAATCAGTCAAGGAGAGCTGAGGGGGAATTTATGTCTCCGAGGGTTATTTTTGTCGGGGAATGAATGTGAGCTAAATCAGGTTTAGACTATTCCATTACTAACTTTTGCTATATTTTGTTTTTCTCCTATATTTATCTATGAATCTTGCTTTCCACTTTGACCATTCACATGTATGTGCCCGTATCCATGCATCTCTATAAAAGAGAAAGTCTCTCTTTTGTTGAAATATATCCATGTCTCCAGTACTGACATGTGACATGAGCATATTCAGCCTGCTAACAAAGCACTGTTATAACCTAATGACCATGTCCATTTTAAGCAGTCATGATGAATCACAATGCACTCATGCTCATTACTGTGTCTATCATGGAATTAAATACTTATTGAAGAATTTGAATTATGTGTAGTGAGCCTACTACTAGTTCAAATAAATTTCCAAGTAGCACATCCGTACTGTGTAGGAATTAGGGGGATCTGCAGAAATTGGATATAATATTCATAAATGTGTTTTCATTAGTGTCTTCTGAAACTATGAATCATTGTGTTTGCACAAGCTTAGAATGAGCCCTTCATTTCCTTGATAGGGATCAGGTCCTCTTCCACAGAGTATACCGTGTTATACTGCCGTGTTTCTACCCAGAGCAGACAAAGTAAACGTTAGTCTCATTTCCATCAACAAATTTCTTTGCGCATTTTGAGGTTTTGCATGAGAAAAGCCTGATGGAAACAACAAAATTCAATAAAACGTTCCAAAAATGGGCATGAAAGTTTTTACGCTTGCTTGAGGTGTTTTTAAAAAAACTTTATGCACTAAACAGGTGATGGAAATGTTCCAAATGATCAAAACCAAAAAGAAGAATTAGCTGGTTCTGCTGTCTTGTCTCTATTTTCTCTGTTCGATTAACAACCTCTTTTTTGTTGATTTTTCTCTTGCGCAATCTCCTGCCTACAGCAGTACATTACACTGACATCTTCTGACGAAAGTATGCTTCTGAAGATTTGTTTACTCACTCTAAACCAGTGGTCCATAATTGGCATTTTCTTTAATGCAGCATTTCAAAATTCCGGTTCAAATTCGCTTAGACTTCAATGGAAACACAGCTAATGGCTCTAGATAGGATCTTTGGGTTTTTAAGTTGAGTAAAGGCTATCATAGGTTCTCTACATGCTTGGAAAAGGAGGGTGGTTGGTGGTGCCATGTTCAGGTACAAGTGAGACAAAAGAAATACAGTCCAGGAAAGCCAGTTGGAGTTACAGATTCAAAGGATTGAAGGCACATCAGACACCAAAGCACTACACAGCTTCGTTTTTGGGGTAAACAGCAGAAATGTGGTGTTCAGGTTACAAGTAATCTAGCAGGAATGCGTTTGTGCATGTGCTGGATTGGACAACTCAGTGATGATGTCACAGAGGGAGAAAGAGAGAGGGCCTAAAGAAAAAGAAAAAGTGAAAAAATTCAATTCAATTAATTTATCATCAGTGTATAGAAATTATTTATATCTTTATGTTAATGACATGAATGGTTAGAAATATATGTGTGGAAATTTTCAGACAAACACAACAATTCTTTAAGGATGACTCAGTATGACTGCTCTATAATTTCAGTGTGTGTATTTTTTCATAGAGGTAGAGCCAAAAAATAATGACCAAGAACGTTTTTGTGAGAAGCATGAAATCCATATCAAACATGGGTCCTGCTCTGGTGAACAAGAGATGGGGAGGTGATTGTGTGTGGAGGGGCGGGCAGGGGTGAAGAAAATAGGGGAGCAATAAGGAGCACAACACAGTAAGGGAAGATGAGAAAGAGAATGGAGTAGAAAGTCAGAAAAAAGCACTGCTGGGCACCACTCACAGAGGCATAAATCGCGGCACTCACAATTGAATTCAAATGCAAATTCAACACCAAGCACCCAGTGGAAAGGCCAACCTCAATTTAGCCAAGTCCCAGTGTGTGTATGCTACCCCCAACTGACAGGAACACCTCATTCTCCACACTGTTTGTCTCTCTATGTGAGTGTGCTTGCGGGCATGCATAAATATGCCTCTTATTAGAGGCAACACAACAATGACAGACAGATTTAAAATATGGAGAAACAGCTTTAGGCCTTTAAAGAAAAGTTACTCCAAACCTTCTGCACCACAGTTTCCACCTGCAATATTTGGATGTGATTTTTGTGCGTGTGCATGTTCTAAGGGGTGGGGGCTGAACATGCACACCCTTATGTGCACATCCCTGCCCATCCCTATTCTCTCCTCTCTGTGTTCCCACCTCCCAGCCCCTCGAGCAAGGGAGTCAGAAATGAACCTGAACTGATTGAGAGTCAAAAGCAGTTGCTGGGGCAGGTTCAGTGGGGCAGAAGCAGTTGCCTGGGCAGCGGTGGTGGTGGTTGGTTACCGAAGGAGGAGGGGGCGGGCGAGGGCAGGCTGGGTAGGCCTGGTGGTTGCCAGGGGGCAGCCCGCTGGTTACTTGGGAGTGCCGTAGCAATCGGGCGAGTGTTAAAGCCATTAGGAGGCCTTACCATATGAAAGGCTGGGTGGGTGTGGCGGGGCTGAAGATGAGTCCTGGGAGGATAGCCCCACTGTCAAACAGCAGGAGTCTTACAAAAGGGCCTTTCACTGGGCCATTACTGCCCCCCCTGCTAACACACAATCTCCACCCTGCGCTCCCATCCCAGCCGGGCCCATTCAAAGCCAGATACCGTGGCCACAGAATAGGGGAATTCCCCCTTTAAGTATAGGAATGACAGGGCGAACAGAGGAGGGAGAGAAGACTAAAAGAAAAGGAGTAAAGAAAGAGACGACTTAAAGCGCAGCGACCTTCCACCAGCCAGCACGGAGCTGTGTGTTTTCCACTGAGTTGGCCTCCAGACTCCAGCCAGAGAGGCCCCCTGGGACCCCAGTCCAACCCCCAGGGAGAGACTCATTACTGGGGGCAACAGTTCCCTGGCTCTCCCCATCCTGTCCAAGAGTAGAAATCTTAATTTCCCTCTTAGTTACGAGCAGAGGTTCTGTTTACTATGCAGTAATGAAAAAAGCACACAGGAAACTAAAAATAGCCTGAGCTAATGCGGCCCAAACAGCCAGGAAAGGAAATCTGTGTGTGTATAACTGTACGTACATGTATGTGTGTGGGTGTGTGTGTGTGTGTGCAGACACATAGCCGCAGGTATGGGCAGCAGTGGGGAGAAGCAGCGATAAAAGCCAGCCTCTGTTTCCTGTCCTTAACAGGCTAATGGTGGGGATTTACTGGCCTTTTATTATGATCGCTCCAATTAGCTGTAAAGCAGCACAGGACCAGTCCTCTAGCTGCCTGTTTGTCTGTCTCCCAGTCTCAGGTTCACTAACTTCCTTGTTCCTCAAATGATGGCTGCTCCGTAGTTTAAAACAAGGCGGACAAATGATAATCCATGAAATAGTATAATAATATAATGCAATGCAGAATAATTGCTGCACTTAGAGTAGAGGGATATTCTATATTAATTTAGCCTCAACCTAATTTTGAAGGTTTTTTTCAGGAATTTCTGTAGCTTCACTTCTTGGATTTCTAGTTACTTCCGTGGCATCACTTCCAGCATTTATGTTATTACTTTTATTTTATTACTTACTTTTATTGTCTTTATAATGCCTTACCAGGATTTTTTTTGCCCTAAAACTAGGTCAGAGGTTTTGTAGCATAAATTCGACCGCAAGCTGACAGTATGTATGATGACGTGTGTCCTATTTTGAGAACGCTCTGTGGTTTCACATTGGCATTGTTTACATGCTGCCAGCATGTAATGTGTGTAAAATATATTCCAGCAGCATGTAAACAATGCCAATGTGTGCAATCATGTACTTTGGTGTTGAAAACAAACCGGTCATTTCATATAATTTTGTGAGATTAGGTTGAGCAAAGAGTTGGTGCACCTGTACTTAGAGCTGTCCATTGACATATGGCATATATCGATATGCTAATGTTGTAGTATAATGTCCACATTAGTTTATCAAGTTAGCATGCTAATTAACCTTTAGCGCAAGTGAAGCTCAGGTTGATGCAATTGTCCTTATTCAGCAAAGGCTCTATTCAGAGACATTGTCTCCACATCAACCTTAGATCGCACTGTGAACACATGGATTGACTTTCTACTGAAGACATAGAGATATGTGGGTTATCCACAGTAACAGAGTCTTAAAAGTGACCTTGAGGTTTGATTTTTTAATAATGTAATCTTGGTGCTGCTATCACCACAAATAAAATTCCACTCGCCTCCATTTTCTGCTGCAATCTCAAGAGATAGAAATCTCAAAACCTTAGCACAAAGCACAAAAAAGCCAAAGCATGCAGGGCCAGAGACCAAAAGAGATAAGCAGAAAGTATGTTCTGTATGCAATCTGGGTCAACTGACCGTTTAAGCAGGGAAGGGTATCAATAGCATTGTGGTAAGACAGAATCTGTGTTTCTCCCAGTTTTGTTTCAGTTTCACGTCTACAGTGAAAACTTGATCATGTTTGCTGGCATGCAGACACAGATGTAGTTTGAGGCCTGAAAAATTTAATTACTACCAGTCTTCCTTTGCTTTGTTTCTTATTTTGTTACAGTCGATTGCATTCTGTCTTCCAGCAGTTCAACTGTGTGTTTGTGTCGGTCCGGCAGTCCTTTATATCAGAGCTTCACACTGGTCCAAACATCCTAATGGAGTTTTTATATTGCTTTCGTTATACAACCGCTCACCACATTCTGTAACATCAAGTCAAAATACATCAATTATCCATCCACATGTCATCATAGAACAATTTAAATAAGCATAATAGAATCTTGACTTCTTTCCCATTTGGGGTTTTCCTTTTGTTCTCAGCGGTCAGAAGGTTTTTATTGTTGAAGAAGACAAGAGGAGGCAGAAAGTTTGAGACGCAAGAAGAGATGAAAACAACATTTGTTAAAGCTTTGTTCAAGTTTCACTGTTAAACCGTGGAATAAACCGTTGCACTGTTTGATCCAACTTGTCCACTAATTTCCTGATTATGAGTCAGCATTGAGAGTGAGTCACTGTAGTGAGTGGTGTGTGTGTGTGTGTGGGTGTGAGGGGGAGTAGTATGTGTGGGTGTGAGTCCTGTGGTTGAGAGTATGACTAAGGGGCAACTTATGAGTCTGTGCTTGTGTGTGTGTGTGTGTGTGTGAGGGAGAGGAGAGAGAGCGAGAGGGGTGTGTTTGAGACGGTAACATGTGATTGGCCAGTTTTCCTGACCGAGCCAGAGACTGTGCAGACATTATCCACAACACAATAAAATGATTCCTTCAGCCTTTAGTGTTTCTTGGATGTTCTTCAGGGTTACACTAACATCAATAATGTTCACTCGTCAAATGGTGATCAAATGATGGAGATCTAACAAGTGAAATGAAAGAAACTATTTTAGATTATGTGTCATTGCTGTTTAAGAGGGAATGTTTCGGGTAATGGGGATTAAATGGTTTCCGTGAATTTTAGAGTTATTACTCCCATGGTTCATATGAATCTTTTCCCAGGAAAACTGGGCTTTCTTTCTTCAGAATTGTGCACAGTTTTTCATAACATTATAGTTTTTCTCCTTTCTGATGTTAATCACTTACATCCATCATGTGGTGTATTCATATTTTTCACCTGAATTACACTCCCTCTTCACAGTAATCTTTTAAATGGAAAAAAAGAAAATCCTTTCATCATTTGTTTTTCGGCATATCCTTTTACCACTTTTAATAGGGCCGGGGAGCCTATGACTATCTTTATAGAGTTGACCTGAGCTTTTATTGTATGCAGCAGCAGGAAAGGAAAATCCATCTCATGCAGCCCTCTCACCATGTTGTTTTTCTAGCATGCATGTCTGATTACAACACTTGTTGGACTCTATGTGCACGACCACCACAGCTTAGTTGGAGATTTGGGTGAGTTGTGCTAGTTGCAGCTAATGAAGTCTGACGCTGTTAGCCTCAAGCAGAGGTGTGCCATGCCATTACTCAAACCATCCAATGTTAGCAGTAAGAAGAACTGATCTATCTCTAACCCTCAACAAGTGTCTTTTGTGCCTTAACCTAACCATTCCTTAACCACAGCATTGTAACATAACTAATTTTCTTGAAGCATGTCAGCAGTATATACATATATGTATATACCCAGCCCATGGACTCTATAAAAGAAGTGGATGTAGTCACCGTAACATCCCTCATCAAGTTGTAGACCATGGTTTTTGTAGTTTGTTGTCTTTTTTTGCAGAATTGGCACTATTTGGCAAGTGGTTGGAAGGAGCACTAAGTTACACGCTAATGCTAGCACTAGCTCTTTTAGCAATTTGAATCCTTAACTTAAAATTGCACAGCTGACTCCTGATTTGGAGTGCAACTGAATGCTGTACAAGAGATTTTAGGCGACCAAAATGCTACAGTTAACTTCCACAAACAAAAAAAACATACTGTTAAAAGGTTGGCTTCACTTTTCAGGCCCGGAGTCAACCTTGGTTGGGTAAGTTGGTTGAGATTCAACCGTAATGGTGTTTGGACATGAGGCTTAAAAACAGAGTTCTTCATGTGGTTGTAAGAAAGTGTGTTTTGGTAAATGTTCTTCCATCCTAACAGAAAACAGAAAGAGAAAATATTTCATTAAATGTTCCAATGCAATTGAGACAATGGATGACTTATACCTATTTGATCCATATACTTGTTTGATCACAGTTATAGTCAAAGCAGACTGTATTCTCTGAGTCATAGAACACAGTGTATTTTGGCTCATCGTGTGGTAGTGGTTCTGTTTTGGGGGAAAAACCAGACAACAAGGTGCTGGCATAGACCGGCAGCAGACAGTGATGCTGCCAGTTTCTTGGTTGTGCCACTCCAGAGGGGCCTGCAGACTTCAATGACCTGTAGAAACACGCACACACACAGCAGTAGCACACAGCAGCAGCCAGAATGATTAGTCACGGGGTCCCGTTCCCTCCCTGTGTTTATCAATTAACACTGAGAACGTGGGAAAGGGAGGCAGAAAAAATCCAAAGGGATTAAAAGACAGACTGACAGCAGCACATGTTCCCCGACTCCTTCCACTCTCTGCTGTTGTCCAGTGTCTCCTTCCTCTTCATCCGCTTTTCTCTTTTTCTTTCCCTATCATCTCTCCATCTGTCTGTCAGTGCAAATCCTTTTTCTTGCGCTATTACGGTTTTGCTTTTGTTGATTTCAGCCATTACATATGACACTGACAGTAGTATTGGCAAATAAAGTTTGTTTTGGCTCCTCGAAAGATTACCAGGAAGTGTAACAGGCGGCCAGAAGTCACTGAAAAAGTTTATAATACAATAATTTTTCTGTTAATGGCAGTTTGGCCCACAAAAATATAAGCATTGCAACACACAGGAAACATGGACAATGTTACAGTTCACATGTTGTTACTTTTGCATTTAGCAGAACAGGGTTTGGCACTATTGAATCAAGCTGCGGTTTCAAAAGTATTTCTGAACAAAATTATATTATCTTTTTTTCTCAAATTAATAATATCAGATGACATTAGGGTTGGATGGAAAAGACATAAAAATGTGCTGATGTACTTTCCTAAACATTGCAAATGAGGTTAAATCCCCCAAAAATAAAGGATTTTTGGATGCTGGGAGTTGCACTAAAACAGATGAATAAATGCTTTTCATAGCATAAAAAAGAGTCCACAGCCATTTTAGCAGATTGCAAAGATGCTCGAAGTGAAAAGATGCTGATGAAGCGTACAATGTTTAACATGATCACCTTAGTTTAGCCTATTAGCCTGCTAACAGCTAATTAGCATTAAACACAAAATACAGTTTGGGTTATGAGGAAGGTCATATAATTTCGATGAAGCTCATATCAGGATCTTTCAATCTGCCCCACAAATGTTGACCTTTTGGTGGTGCTTGAGGTAAATAGTGGTAATCAAAATCAAGATTGATGTCATTAATTGTTAAGACACTAAAGGACCAAAGCAAGATCATCCCAACGACCATGCTGATTTCGTGGCTGAACAATCCAGGAGTCTTGGAACTTGTGTTTGTGAGTTGCAAAGCTGCAAATTTGTTCTTCCAGTATATCCTCTTTTGTCTGCCTATACAATAAAAATTGCAGCCACAGAAGGGCCCTGAGCTGACTGGAGATTTTGAAATTCTACAAACCAAAACACTCCTTAAAACCCTATCAACTGATCCAGACAGCCCCACCATGGGAATCAATTTCACCCATTACGGAGCAGAATAACATATCCGTGTTTACATTCGAGATATCCCACGACTGAGCTAAGTCTGTGGGAGAGGAATGTGTAGGGTAGTGAGAGCATTACTGTTGTTACTGGTCGGCCATTTTGGATCCACTAGGCCCCACACGGTGCCAGCTGTTTCTTCAAGCCCAACTAAGCTCTCGGTATTGGAGCTAATTTGACCCATGGAGGGCCAATTGGGACCAAGCTGTGGAGTCGGGCTTAGATCACTGGAGCGAACCATGGGCCAATAGTGTGAAGGCCATCGGGAAGTATCTTCCCCTAAGCCCCAAATCTCTCTCTTTCTCTTTCTTCTTCTTACTTATTCCCTCTTTCCTTTCTTCCTTCCGACCTTCCTTCCTTCTGTCTTTGTTGTTAACTTCCATTGGAATTTTTTTCTTCCTTCCTTCCTCCATACTCCGTAGCTCTGATCTTCTTTCTTTCTTTCTTTCTTTCTTTCTTTCTTTCTTTCTTTCATCCTTTGCTTTTTTCTCCCGTCTTTCCTGCTACCTTTCCTCTTTGTTCTGTTTTCCTTCCTTCCTTTCATCCTTCCTTCCTTTCACTGACATTTTGGTGTTTAAAACGATGCTCATAAGCACATTTTTCTTTTCTGAATGCCAAAACAATTTACTGTATGAGGAAACAGAGCACTACAGTTTAATATCATTATTTCAGACATCACTAGGTTTCTTGTATTTATATGCATATGTCTTGGCTCTATCACTCTTCTTTCATCTTCTCTTCTCTTTCTTTCCTCCTCATGAGGAGTAACGCCAGTAGTGAAGCAGCCAGCAGACATGTGTTGGTCCAGAGGATAACCGTGGCTCAGAGGCCTGTTGTCCTGGTTGCTGGTGTCAGGGAGATGGAGGGTCATGCATACTGATGCTGTTTGAACTTCTCCTAAAGTGATTATTTATGCACAGCCAGACTCGCTTGGCCGAGCTGGGATTAACTTCATGAAAATGCAAAAGGGCATGTAGGCAGGCACAAATGCACGTATGAGCACACACACACACGCACACACGCACACACACACACATACACACACACACAGTGGCGTGCTTTCATGGCCCAGTGCCTGGCTTTCCCCCACAGCCCCGGCCTCAGTGGTTTGAGGACAGGGCACTGCTAAACCCCCATGGAGCCTTCACACTAACGTCTCCATGGAGATGCTAAAGAGATTAGCCGTGGTGAGAGTGGTGGCAACCCCGCATGTTAGTTTAAACTTTAACCAAATCATTTTTCTGCTATCAATCAACACGTTGCGCTGAGTGAAAGTGAAGAACGAGTCTGACAGAAATAATGTCTTTGTCTTCAAAACACGTCTTTGTCGTGAAACAGTGACTCACTAACTAAACGACAGACATGTAACCTCCCATCCATCCATCTATCCCTCCATTCAGCCATTTGTTTATGGGAGCTATATGGCTCAATGGATGGAGTTTAGCATTAACACACTTTCAAGTTAGATTCCCACCAGTAACACAGCTGCACACTGTCAGTCAGAAACATGCTTAGAGTCCCTGAAAGTCTTTAGTAAAATGTATTTGTTGAGTTATTATGTAAGTATTAGCATTGATGCTGATCCTGCCTGGTTACTGGAGATATGGACTTGAATCATTGTGACTTGGACTCAAGTCACTGATTTGATGACTTGCAACTTGACAGAAAAAGACTAGGCTTACTTCTCATTGTATCTGCTATTATTGTATTATTACTGACTACTTTTTAAAAAAGATGTATTTATTTTATAATGCTCATACATTGTTCAAACAAATTTTGCGTTTCAAATCACACATTCAGACACTAAATAAATAAATAAAATCTACTTGAAATGAATAAATTATATAAAAATACATGGTTAGAGTATTGATGATTAACCAAATGTTATATTTAATTCTACATTTAATTAATGTTGCCTACACCTAACCAAGCTGTGACCATTTCACAACATTAACAAGGTGTTTAAAACTGTGACTGTCAATATGTTTGAAACATAATAAAGAATGCACATCTGTTGTTTGGGAACACAATTTATAGGACACCGGGTTAACTTGACAGTGAGGTCACCTGATATGTGTCTCTGTCCTAACCCTGCCGCCATAAATTGCTTCTCTTTGACAAAATCTTAAGTAAAATCCTGCAGAAAAAAAGAGGCAGTAAAGCATAAAGAAAATATTTTAAAAAACTCCCCGAGCCACAGCACCCTCCTGTCCTCTGCAAACACAACATCCTGACAGTCTCAGCTCTGCCCAGGTCTCTCCTTCTTTGTCTGTCTGTCTCTGTGTCTCCAGAGGGTGCAAGGCCAACAACCCCATCCTCTTTGAAGTATCAGACAGTGTTTTGTAATATGGAGATGAAGAACACGCACACACACACACACACACACACACACACACACACACTATCCGTTTTGGGTAAAACAGGCAGCAAAGCTCATGAGTTATAAGCGAGCCAAGTTATTATGGTAACCCCAGAGAGGTCTTCCTCCCTCCTCTCCCCTCCCAGCCCACCTCAGGGTGCTTTGAAATGAGAGAGGGAGGGTGAGCATAGATAAACAAGGGATGAAGAGGAAGAACAAGAAGGGAGGGGGGGACACGAACAGCATGCAGCATCCTATATTGAAGAGGTCTCCCACTTCCCCTTGGAGAATGAAAACACACTGATAAGGAAAAGGAATGAGGGAACAGGACTGTCTTCTTCCTGTGTGCTGGTAAGAGGGGTGGGTGGAGGGAAGAGGAATAAAAACATAAACAACAAAAAATGGAGAAATAAACAGACAAAAGTTCAGGAAAGAATGACAAATGAAATCAGGGGTGCAAGTTGAGAAAATTGAGAAACAATTATGGTAGTCTTTTGGTAAATCTTTAGGGAACCAAAATGTCCACTATGACCTGAAAACACACTGTTAAAGTGTTAAAGTTCTGAGATGGAAACAAGGACAACACCATGGTAGATTGTTCAAAAACAGGAACCTGGTTAAAGTGGTAAAACATTATCTTTAGCTAATGTTAGCTGTGACTGCACTCAATCTAGTCCTAACTAGTTAGATAGAGAGCTGTCACTTCAGGGTCTTGTAACAGTTGTTTTGTGGTTTCTATGGTTTAATAATTTTTATATCCTAAAACAGACAACATCAAATCTGTTTTTGTCTTAAATCAGTTTTGACTAAATATGTAGGTACTATGTAGGCAGACGGGAGAGAGGAAAAGAGAAATGTTGCAAGGAAAAAGTAGGGTCAAGAAAAAAAGGTGATATTATAGATGAAGAGAGGAAAGTGAAGGAGAAATAGCAGAACAAAGAAGACAAAAAGAAAAGAGATGCTAAAAACGAGACTCCGGTCATTCAGAAGCAGTGGAGGAGGAGAGTTTGTTGTTTTCTTTCCTGTGTGTTGATAAAGCAGGACAGGAAGTAAACTCCTCTCACTGTTCCAGAGCCATTACCGCTTCATTGTTCTCCATCAGCCTCCGTTACTGGCTCCTATCTTCATTATCTCACCGCTATTGTCCCAGAGCTCTTAGGTGATGAGCTCAACGACCTGACGACACCCATGGACACAGACAACCTTAACACACACACACACACACACACACACACTGAAAGACAAAGGGGACAGACTGAAAATAGACAGAATAGTAATGACCGTGATGTGTGTCTGCTTACCACCCTTGGTTGTGCTACAGTAAAAAGGCCAAAACAGGACAGATGGCCACTGTCAAGTCATTATTCCCCCTCTGTATATCTTTCTGTCTTTAACTCTCCTCCATTTTCTTCCATTAGCTATTTAAATATTCAGCTCCTAACTCAGAAAATCACAAAGTGCAGCATTTAAAAGCTAAAGAGCCAGAAACTTCCATTAGATACCCTTTTGGGGTTTCTGCTATTGCTAAAACAAGCCCCTATTCCCTCAACTTTTCTTTGCTAACATTAGGACACCTCGTAGTGCATGATCACTAGAATATTCCACAGTAGGAACAACTAAGATAAAAGTAATGCATGGCATCATATTTTGGTGAAATGACGGTGAAGACACTTTGACAACTTTAAGCTCAGGGCTACAGTTAGAGACTTAATACAGGAAACACAATGAAACGTTGGAAATATAGAACAGTCATGTGCAGACACAGATGTGTTACCAGCACACAATGTGAAAATGACAGGCGTGTGTTTGAAAGTAATATTCTGTGTGAGTCAGTCCACGCAGTGACTTAATGTGTACCAAACACAGAGCGGCCGTGCCATGTGTCTTTTACCAAGCAAACAACGCACCATTAGTTTCTGTGGTCTAAATCAAAACCACTGCTTGTCACAATATCCTGCCGTTTTAGTGCAGTCTCACATGGCTTTTCTTTACTCGTTCAGTTTGTGGCTGACAGTGTTTGACTGTTCCCTCTTTTTTTCCCTTTTTGAGGGAAAGTTTGAGCCCCCTTCAGAGAGCCTTTGAGATGAAGCCATTTGGACAGCAAGTAGACAGAACCAGAACTGTTTAAAGATCTTTTCTTCTCTCCCCCCTCTCCATCTCTCTCTCTCCGTCTCTATATCGCTCCTTCAGTGAGGGAGCAGACTGGACAGCAGAGGAGGGAGTTGTGATGTTTTCCGTGCTGCCGTAAATAAGTCCATCCCTGCTCATGCTTTATGGAATCCAGAGCCTCTTTATCCCTTCCATGTGTTCCCTATGAGCCAGGGCCCTGACCTTTGACCCTCAAGGCCCTTGACTCGGTTATCTTAGGCCCAAGAGAGACAGTGTGTGTGTATGCGTTGGCGGTTGGAGTTGATCGGGGGTTGATTATCTCATGACCCCTTTCCCCCTCCCTGCATCACCTCACCCCCATCTTCATTTCACAGGCTATAAAACACACACATACTCAGACACACACACACACATACACCAGGTGGAGTGGTTCAACTGTCACATCCCAAATCACCTCTAGGCCAGTCTGACCTCAGCCATTTCACAGAGATCCCTTATACACAAACACACACA
>CAFUXE010000678.1:54957-67324 GCA_903364295.1 Serranus cabrilla
CACACACACACACATACACACACACACACACACATATACATATACATATATACACACCAAAGCCATTCAGTGTGGTAGTTGCAAATCGTCAAAAACCAAGTGACCAAGTTCTATGTTTCTGTGATTGTTAATGCACGTTATCAAAAAAGGAGTTTGGTTTGGTTTTCCTTTTTACAGATCCAGATTTATTGCCGAACTGGTAGAAATATCTGTTTGTAGACTGATTGTAATGAAATGTTGACAGGCAGAGGATAAATGCAGGTTTCTTTAGCGATCCCTCAAACATTTTATTTGACTTTTCTAATGCTTTAGTTTATGGTGAAATACCTGCACAATATAAAACATGGAAGTGTACTAATGGAAGTATCCAGTTGCCTTGCAGCCCCTCATGGTGTTCCTATGGATGTATTGTATTGTTGGGATATTTCTTTTAAAAGACAAAGTAGTTTCGAAGTTCCTTTTTCGACACAAGTTAACAAATGTGTTTCTCACAATGCAGCTGCCCCCAATATTTTATAGTGAAAATCTTAAATCGCCCAGTAAACTTGCCATGAAGTGACTCATCCCAAAACATCTGAGCACATACAGTACAGTTGGTCTGTTGTTCATATATTATTGCTACAAACTACACAATGTTCCAATCATAATTAAACTTAATATGAAGAATGAGATAGGAGGAGTACATTCACACAAGGAAGCTAGTATGTATACTTCCGTTTGAACATTGAGAGAGCATGACTCACATTTATTTTAAATTGGAGACAGACTTTACAGATTTACTGTATGTCTTTAGACATTTGTGTAATATGAAACATTTCTTTTGTGCTCAGTCCTCTTGTGATTCATGCCTATTGTAACATCACTGTACTTCATGTTTTCTGTATGTGCAGTGAGTAATTTCTTATAAAGCAATTTTACCTTAAAATATCAGTTTCAATATCATTTTCATGCGACTTTGAATCGCCTATGTTGTGTTTGAACCAGAGTTAGGCGAGCAGGCAACCGAACACATTCAGCAGCCTCTATGGACATTATGATAGAGGTGAAAACACAGAACAGAGGCAGAGCTGAGCTGGTCTACCTGCCGTTGGACTACTGAGTAATATTAGCTGGCTTGCTATTTCTTGTGTTGTTGCACAAGGAAAAAAAGTGAATCTCAGTGGGGCTAAATGCCAAAAATACAAAGTCTCCATGATGCTGCTTAAAGCACAGCCTATCTGCTTACGTTTTCTCAAGTTGTAGCACATCTGGCCTCGTCCAACTCTTTTGATGTATTTATCCATACAACAATGTATCCGCTGCTCAAGTTCCTGGTGAATTTGTCAGTTGATTGCATTTATATAAAAACTGGCTGTGTTCCCACCATTCGCTTTCACTGTCTTTTACTATTTCCTGATGCAATGGCCCAATCTCCCAACAGGAATCATTAAAGTTAATCTTATCCTCGTGCAAGCATTACGTACCATGATCTATTTGCTGTATGAGATGCTTGCCTTGCCAAGAATAAAACACTGGGGAAACTGTAATTTCATGTCATAAAAATAGCCAAATGTAGATATACTGGGGCACAAAATGAGCAACACAACTATCAGCTTCACACTAAACTTCAGATGTCAGCCTTCAAACATGCTCAAAAGTACAGATTGGACTGAGCCTTGCTGTGTAATTAACACATGGAAACTATTTGACTGAATGATCCTTTGAATGCTCTCTCATGAGTTGTGTGATCAAGGGACGCTGGTTAGCATACATCACCAAAAGCCGAGTGTAAATGAGCATTATGTGTGAGTGTAAAAGTGATAGCAAATGTGTGTGTGCACGCTTTGTGTTAAAACAGCAGGGAGGCCAAGGCTGCTCTGCGTCAACAGGACACGATCACATGCGTTCACCTACATGCACACGCACACACACACACACACACACACACACATATACAGCCGTCTGGCTCTTTTAGTGCCTCTTCACAGGTTGCTCTGATCTAAGGGAAAAGGGGCTAAAGCTCAAAGGTGAAAGGTCAACTTTACAGGGACTGCTCTCCGTTTACCCCCAGTTCCTAATTAGGCTTTAATCAAGCTAATTAACTTTCATTAACTACCCACGGGGGCTGGGTCTGCCTAACCCAAACCAGGCCTCAAATCATTTACAAGTTGCAGAGGGATGAGAGATGGGGGTCGGCAAAGTGTTGAGGAGAATAGAGTTTCCCCAACAAAACATGTCATACTGACCCAGATTAATTGGTGTAACACAACACTGAAATGGGCTTGCACACGTCTATATACATGTTTTCTAGATGTGAATGTCTATGCAGACCTGTACTGTATCCAAAATCAACATCTCTACATTACAGCTGCATTACAACAAATTGATTTCATGTTCTTTTTAAGCCTTAAAGGAATTTCCTTTAGATGTAATGAAATTATAAAAAGGAACAAACTTTAGAGATGTGACAACGATATGTTCCCAAATGCCCTTCTGTCTTTCCGGTTATGTGTGTGTTCACTGTGCATGTGTGTGTGTCAACCTCCCTTTTGTAGTCTGACGTCCCCAGCGCGAGTCCCGGGCCGCCGCAGACCTGTGGTCCAGAGAAAGGCCTCTTTGTGTCAGTATGGGACCGATCAGCCACTTCTGCACTCTTGGCTCCCCCTCAAGCCCTGGCCGACCTCCAGATCCCAGAACCAGGCCAGGCCTTGAATCTCTGTAGTCCATCCCAGACAAAGAGCCTCTACACTGGGCTGACTCTTCTATCAACCCCCGTTCCCTCCCCTCCATCGCAAACTAGGTTACAACAGTCCGCCTGGCCATTACTGTTGACATCAATACCTTCCATTGATCCAAATGAAATTTTCCCCAGTAATGCATGATTTCCTATTGAATTATGTCATTTGCTTCTAAGCTCATGAGGGGAATACAGCCCTTAATGATTTATTCGGGACGTGTTGCTATGCGTTCCGCTTGCTTTCCTTGGAAATAGTCTTTTCATGAAAACGTTTGCATATGTTTAAAAAGAAAAACATGAGTTTGAGAGTTCTGATTGTTTCCAGCAAAGAATACTTGGATAACATGGACTCTGTTTGCTTATCTGTTAAATTGCTGAAACCTAATTCTATTTGAATGATAGTGCTACCTAAATCATTTAAGGTGCTGGCCAAGTGCGACATACATACTATACAAGTTCAGGTAGAAGTGCAGCTCCTGTCTGTAGCAAACTCTGGATATTCTTTCATCTTTGTAGAACTCAGTTGACACTGTTGAATTCATCCTTAGGTTTGCATATTTTAAGTAAGTATTGGTGTTAAATTCTAGTGTTTCTACATGGTTCCCGAATTACCTCTCCTATTTCATATTGTGTATGTGATTTTTATTTGTTTTTACCCACTTGTTTGCAGAATTATTTGTATTTTTTGTTTTTCTTGCAAACCTGACATCATTGTAAGTGTGGGTCTGTCCTTAATGAACTCTCCAAGATATAAATAAATATTCAGATATTTGAGCCTTTTCACACATGTCAAATAACATTACTTTATGATTATTTGTCTATAAGCAGGGACAGATAATGCCATTAAACCTATTTGATGTTTTAATGTCCCAGATGTATGGAGTTACGTTTTCATGTCAGCCAGGTTTCCAGGGCAGAACCCCAAAGACAACTTGCTGAACCCAGGGGACAAAGGTGAGAGGTCAGAGGTCAACTTCCTGTCTTTCCACTGTGGAGTGAGATGTTCCAGTGACTGTCTGCATCCATGTTAATGGAGTTGTTTTGGAGAGGGATATGTTGGAGGATTATGTTTGATTACTGGGTGTGATGGTTATTCTGTTTTAAACATTTTGTTTCAAACACGTTTTAAACATTTTGTTGACAAAAATATCCAGCAATGGCCATGAAGATTGTAGTGTTTCAAATCATTTTAAGACATTTGTGTGGTTTTGTTGCACGGAGAGAATTTCTTCGAGCCAATGAAATGCATCCAAAACAGATTTTGTTTCATTCCAAAAATAACTTTGCATCAGTGGGGAAATCAACTTTTTGTATGTGAAGTCCTGCAGCACGCATACATATTCAGTGTGCTCATTCAAGCCTCATAACTCTTGCCAAAATGTCTTGAACAAAATCCCCAGTTGATTTATAATATACATTTATCATACATCACACAGTGACTACAGCCTGAAAGTTTACCATTCATCCACTAACACTGATGCAATTAGGAAAGTGCCTTCTAGCACCGTATTCTATGATTCATTGCAACAATCATTTTTAATGCAACTTCAGTCCAAAATACTACCTTTGTTAATAACTTGGTTGAGTTTTGTCATGCTCGCACATCTGGATTGAGCACTAAAAGCTCATTGGAGTGCTCGCAGTAACACGCAAATACTTTTATGGGGTGGATTTCCCCTTGTGGAGTGCGTGTAGAGCCCCTCTCCTCCAGAGGAAATCGGCCTGCTGGTGAAAGTTTCACCGCCTCAAATGAGCCCGCAAATTGCTGCACCTCAATTATCTAAATCCCAACTAGTAATTAGTGTGCCACTCACTTCTTGGCTTGCATGGAGAAAGAGATTCACACCTCAGGTGAGTGTTGCAGCAGCCCTCCTCCCCCTACTCACTTCATTATGCTTCAGTCCCCTCTTGCGGTTTGTTGGTTTCAATTTTCTGCATCATTTGCACACACACACATTTCTGGCCACACACAGAGAAAAAGCCTAAAGACATGATGATCACATCAACCTGAAAGCCCGGCTGAAGGGCCCTTGAGCAACAGGTTGAATATCTACTTGCCCCATCCAGACATGTTACTCAAGTCATTTGGTCCAAGTCTCAAGTAAGTCAAGTTAGAAGTTATGTCAAGTGAAGTGGAACATTTAGTTCGGCCAAGACAAGTCACAAATAATTTGTCTTGGGCCAAGACGTGTCACTGGTAATGCCAAGCCAAGATGAATCCTTAGTAAAGGCAAGTCAAGTCTCAAGTCGTTTTGTCTTTTAAAAAATCAAGTCAAGTCAGAGGTTAGGTTCAGTCAAGTTACAGATTATGCCAAGAAAAGTCGAGTCCTTGGTAAAGGCATGTCAAGTCCCAAGTCATTTTGTCTTTTGCAAGCAAGGAAAAGCAGAGGATGTGGACCAGTTTATTGCGCAAAACTGCTGCGACAGTGAGTGGCAGACACATTAAATCTACCCACAGCTGGCAGGACACCGAGCTTCCTAACACTGATCCCCAGGAATGTGAAGGAATTCATGAAGAAAGACACTCACACACGCACACACATAGTGGAGCAGAATCCAAAAGCGTCTGTGTGTTTGTACACCCTCCTTTTGGTCTGATAGCAAATCATTACCCCCCTTTAACCCTTTAGCGTGACATTTCAGCCTTCCTCTATGCATACAGCACAGTACATCCTGTGTACATGTGTGTGTGGGTGTATGTGCTGTGTGTGTGTGAAGGGGGTTTTCCCATAACTGTATGGCAGCCGGCCAAATAGACCTGTACATCTGGTTTGATTGTATACGTTTGTTATAGTGAGCTCAATCACACATTAACAGCCTCCTCTCCGTAGTTGCATTAAATCACGTGTGTGGACACATGCAAGCTTTCTCACAAACTTTCTGAACACATACACACACATGCATGGACACACATACGTCGCTGCCCGGCCTCCGCCTCACGCACAGAGAGCGTGAAGGCAAGGAAAATCCGCCCTCACAATCGCAATTCCACACCTTTAGTGTTGGTGTCAGGCCCGTCAGACACGGCTGTCTGTGGATATGGGACGGGCAGCGGCTGGTTACGCTGTATTGTATAGAGGATAGGGGTATAAGCTACACCCACACATCCATTCTCCATTTCACCAAACAGGTTCTCTCATCCGTCACATCCCTCCTCCCGACCAGCAGGCCCCAACCCTCCTCTTTCCCTCTTCCAAGAAAAAACAGCTTTTCAGTCTTTCAGTCTCTTCCTCCAGAAAGAGGAGGAGGTGGAGGTGGGGGTATGACGGAGGAAGAGACCAACGCAGAAAGATGAATTTAAGTTATACAGAAATGAATGCAGACCACAGGCTACTACAACCCCCTTCAAGCACTAGGACAAACGGAGGCCATGCTGCGACAGAAAGGGTGTCTTCACTGTGGAAAGAAGAGCCGGACTAAAAATAGGACATCTGGTCGGCATTTATTACTAAATAACCACAGTTACATATGCACTCACACACATGCAAGGAGGAAAAACACATCCAGGTCAATGTTTTTACCAGATTTTTATCTCCACTGAAATCAAGGCTGATAAGATTTTTTGATATAGATAAATATATGCTTGACAACCCACATTATGCATGCTATAAAAAGTGGCTCTGTACATGCCAGCTCCCACCCACATTCACACAAACAGAAAAAAAAGAGACAGAGCGCAGTTGGTTTCACTTATTAACCCAAATGAAGTGAGATTATATTACCAGAAATGGTAGGAACAGCAGGTTTTGCTTAGAGCTTGGCACATACAGCGAGGGCGCCGGAGAAAAACGGTTCAAAACAGACCTTGACTCAGTCAATGAGCTAACCAGAGAGCAGTGTGTCACAACTCATACACTCCATTTCATCAGAATCGACCAAATCCACAAGAACACACCGTACAAATGGCTCCACGACAGAAGATTAAATTTAGCTACCTGACCTGCTCTACCTGTTGGCTGCAGTTCTTGGCAGTGTCTGTAATGATCAGAACAAGTAATGATGATAACTTGATCTCCTTATCGGGCTCCGCATTACATCACAGCCGCTCATTAGACTGTTGCTCCAGAGCTGTTGCTGTTGGTAAGTTTATACTCTACCTCTATATTAATCAGAGCTTCACCACATAAACTACTTCTGATGTAGAAATTAGTCATCACCAGCCCATATATTTAGACCCAGTAACTGTCAGATGTAACTGTTATGTAGCTGAATGAACTATATTACAAAGCTAATGCTGCAAAATAAGTGCTATCATTCATAGCACTTAGTTTGCTATGAAAGATGGTTGCAATATTTACAAAATTGTACCTAAATAATATTTTTCTACTTTTGTGAAATTTCTTGCCAAGAATGCATTAACATATTGTTTTTGTTTCTTTCTAAAAAAAATAATAATAATAATATTGCCATTTTAAGGGGGTTCTGGACCTGCTTATTTTAGCTTGGTCAGCAACACGGGCATTTTCTTAAAGACTCTTTACTTCTTTTTACAGCCAGTGGAGTCGCCCCCTGCTGGCAAGCACTTCCCCATTGGCTTCACTTTTCAAGCCCTGTGGTTGTCACGTAGTTCTTCAGAATTTTTCAATAGCTAGTTATTACTAAGAACTTAGGAAGGACTCGCACACAGATTTAATAGTGGATTCCCGAATAGCTGGTGCAACCCGATCCAGGTGTTTCTTTCTGCCGGTTACTGTAAGTCCCGGCGAAGATGGAAAGTTGGAGTAGACTAGCACAGCCAACGGCACCGCAGCTCTTTAAGAGCTTTCAGTACGGGAACTGAGACAAATCAGTGATTAGTGGTGATGGGAATTATGGGATTGCTAGGAAATGACACTGCATGTTTTTGTGTGTGTTACATGCATGATTATGTTCAGGAACAACCTCTTCTGGCGTACATTTGCTCATAATTTGCGTTTATGACTTTCCCTTGTGTGTGCTTTTTACGCGCCTTGCATGCATAATTATGCTCTTGCATGACCATCTATTCCTTTCTTTTAATGGCTTATGTGCAGATGTGTGTGTATATGTGTGTGTGTAAGTCAAATGAGGGCTCGGAGGTGGGTGTGGCTGCCCCCCTTTCCTCCGGGTCACCTGCTTTACTGGGCAACATTCCCTCATATTCCCTCGTTTGGAGGCCATTAGAGAGGAAATGGGGCCGCCAGCTATCTGACCTTCCTCCCCCTCTTCTCCCCCATCTCTCCCCAAACTCCCCCTAAACTCTCAGCATCCCGTCATCGCCCCACATCCACCCCCTCCTTCTCTCTGTGTTTTCACAGTGTTAACAATCAAGCCGTGGCCCTGAGTGTTCCGGGGGCCTAATTGGGCCGGCTGCTGGCGTTGATTGTGATGGATGGAGGGGGGCTGGAATCATGGCCCGTTCTGGACGTGTCTTTCATCTGCTGCTCTGACCTGTTACGCAAGAAAGGAATGGAGAAGATGGGAAGGAGGACTTCTGGGTTCTGGGTTCTGAGCCTTTCAACATCGTCGCCCCAAAGTCAAAGAAATCCTCAACCAAAAATGTTGCTGTAGGCTTGAATTGTTGCTCTGGGGAGTAAAAATTCTCCAACCCAGAATCAAGGCAAAATCAAAATGTCAATAAAACCCTCTCAAACCACTATATAAACCATTTATAATCTTTAAATATATGCTAATACTTTCATTGCCAACACATCAGTAATTATGCCCCCTCAATTTGACAACTGAAAAGAAAAACAACATGCATGTTTTTGTACTTGAAGAACCTAAGAACCCCCCTTTTTCTAGGAACTAGGAATGATTATAGTTCTTAGGATGTCGTTTTGAGGGACTTTTTGAGCTCCAGTTTCAAAGTATGTACTCTCCCAGCACAAGAGGTGCCATGTGTGACGGAAGTTTACGATCACTGCGAATGCAAACAGAAAAAGAGCTCTCGAAGGTCTGTAGTCCTCTGGGGGAGCTCCCCAATGGGCACTTCCTGCCAGGGAGTCCTCTGAGTGCTCCTGTTTTAGTTACTCCACCAGGAGCCACCAGAAAAACTTCAGTTTTCCTCATTATAGATGCTTCATGTCTTTATTGCTCTACCAACAACATGCATACCATTCCTCCAAAAAGAAAAATACAAACAGGCAATGCCTCCTGCATCCCTGTTTACATCTCGCCCTGTTTTCTTCCCTCATGTCCTCAGTCCTGTGACAGACACTGTTGCATCATCAGGAGCTGGTTCTTCCTTGCCAATTATGCCTGCATCCCTGGCCTGTTGATACAGTACCTGTATTGTACTGCCGTGTCAGTTGTGTACGTCAAACGCTGTTGCATGACCTGGTTTGCACTTTCTCTGCCTCCTCATCTTTACAGAACATACAAGTACAAGCACAGTGCATCCAGAAAATCTCACATAAAACCGAGTCTAATTATTCATCAGACCAAGCGTCATTGCTGAAGGCATCCCTGAGACACTGTTGAAAACAGCGCCAGTGGTTTAATCTGACCTCGTGCTTCTAGATCAAGAGATGAAAGCAGACCAGCATATTGCCCCTCTAACCATTTTTTTTTTGTTCCGCAGAAGTAGCCGGCTGCGGTTAAGTAATGAACCCTTTTGAAACGAGGCCAGTGTTACCTGTGTTTGCAGAGCACTTAGGGCCATTGGCAGCTTGCACACCATTTGCTTATCTTTGGGGTGAGTAATGTGTGTTTGTGTGTCTGTGGTTGCAGCCTGGCCCTGGCTGAAGTCATCAATCACCGCAACCCTGGGGCTGGTTGACTCACGTGGCCTATATGGAGTGAGGGTCCTTGGATTCAGGGAGTGCATGTTAGAGGGAGACAGAGAAAGACAGACATGCATTTAGTAAAGCCTGTGTGTCTGGTTATAAAAGCTGCATCAGGGTAGTCATCCTCATTTGTTTAGTCAAACTCGTGGCCGAACTCTCTGCTATGTGATCAAATCGGCTATGGTTTGCAGAATATAACTGCTGACAACAGCAGCATTGTGCAATGTGTTTACAGGACTGCACGCAAACAAAGGCCCCTAAATATACCTTGATCTGATGATCTTTAGACACAATAAATCTTCCACATGCATTCAATAATCCTCAGCTCTTCCTCTGTCTGCTTGTGTATCTGTAGCATTTCAACATAAGTGGACAGGGCTCACATGGAAGGTGAATCATTTTAAAATCCAGTTAAATGTGCTTTTTATCTGTTCAGCAGAGTTTGGACAGCTTTTAAGATGGTTGTACATTTTTCAGACATACATTAATAGCACAGGCGCACGTAAAATGATTGCAGGTTGTATGAGTATATCAGAGCAAATTGATGTTTGTCCAACAATGGGATGCGGCAACTTTTGATAGTGGTGTTATAACAGGAAAAATGATTTATCTTAGGACTCCTGTGAGAAACGGACAAACAATCAATCGTTGGAATATGCACACTTCATTCAGTCCTATCACCATGGAAACTCAGTGGAGACACAAACACTTCCCCACTACCAAACAACCTTGCGCTAATGCCTGATTTGGTGTAAATGCAGCCTAACACACTTAATGTTCTATGTGTTTTATAGATCTTGTGTACACTACATTGTATATTACACACTGTATTTTCTGATTCAGCAATGACCCTGATCACCACATAAATCTCATAAATCAGCCAATCCTGACTCAGATTTAAGATCTGACACTAGCAAACTGCAGATTTGTGTTGCCCATTCATAAATGTCCTCACTGTTATTCAAAAAGGTCTAGTAATTTTCATGTCATAAGCGTGAACAGGGATTTTTGTTTCTACAAGGCCTTCTATGTAACCACCTTTACTCACAGTAACAGGTGAGAAATGAAGGGATGCTGTATCTTGAGATGGTGTACCCAGTTACAGTATGTACCCTTTATGGAAAAGCTATGTGTTGAATGTAATGTCTCGATCACAGGGAGGGATTCTCAGCTGTGTTGCTAACACAGACAGAGGCTATAAATCATACCGATGGCACCAGGCAGGATACAGAAATAACACTGCAAATGCTGGATAGATCTGTGTGTGAAGTGTGTCTTTGTGTCTGTGTGTGTTTATGTTTTCCATAGATAATCTGCATGGTGGCTGAGTGCACAGGGTGTCCCCCACCAAGCGGATCATGTTGTCCTGCTGAATCTTCTTAAACAAGATGTTTAGCATGCTGGTCATCCATCCATGTACAGCTGAACATTTAAAGTGACAGTCACTGATTTCCCATATGTCGGTAATGTAATCATGATATGTTGTTGCAGTGATATCTTTATATACTGCATATGCGGTACTCAAATAATAATGGCACATGGCTGTACTTTAAATACATCTAGTGTATTTCCAGCTGCCCAGTTTGAAAAGGTGTTTCTAAAATCTGTATCGGGTCTTGTTCTGTGTAGGGGGATCCCAGCCAGCCACTATGGATCCAACTCTATAGGTTGTGCTGCATTGTGCACATGGATCAAACCTCTTAGGACTGCCTTTTAGTGCTTTATAGCAGGGCACCAGACATGACAACACCATACCCTCCTTTCCAAAAGAAACATGAAAAGAGGGACTGAGTTTGTGGAAGTGTTTACATACAATATGGCTCACAGAACAAAACAGTCTTCCATTTAAAACAAAAAATCTCCTTGTTATAGAAAAACATTTGCAATTTAGGAAGCAGAGGCAAAGTAGTAGCAACATGTATTGATTAACAATAACATCTTTAGGTGCACAGAGCTCAGTGAATTTCATTGTCTTTTCAAAATATTGGCATTTACCCCCAAAAATTGTTGCTGTGATTCAAAAGGACGCCAAAATAACTACAACACGATGCCAGTGATTAAAAATTCTGAATTCATCGACAAAGCTTGTTTTCTGATCAAAGCTACGCTGTGCAGGAGATTATCAGTGCCTGGTTAGCCACGCCGATTTGTTGCGTGTTGAGTTCTTAGGGCTATCATATGATACTGGTAATGGATCAAGCAAATGTGACCATTTAAAAAAGCCAAAAGTCAAATAATAACTCCTGCTGTACAGAAATGCCTGTGCATCTGTTTTGGAGGACTTGAGCGTGAAAACAATTGACAGCAGGTATCTGGAGGCCTCTTAACCTCTGCTTCCTTCCCTGGGCCCGTGGAGCTCCTCGGCTCTCATTTGTTCCATATCAGAGACGTATAAACTCTCATCACTCTGCGATCTGTATGAAAATAAACAGCAAGGCAGGGAAGCAGCCGCACTGACGTCAAGGAAGAAGACGGAATCTGATCAAAAACACATCGAGGCAGAGAGGAGGCCGGCCGTGGCCTGATATGACAATCAGAAAGAGGGTTTTATTAGTGGAAACCCACAGGTAAAGATGTAGATTAGATTAATTTAAAGGTGTTGGGTTGCCATTGAACAAGGCGCTTACCAGTGAAACACTTCCTGTGGAGCATCCACCAGTACAGGCCTGTGGTTTGTGCTGGGTATCTCCCAGGTGCTGGTGTTTGAATGTAACCCGAGGGGAGCAGCCCTGCTGACGTCAAGGAAGAGGAGAGGATCTAATCAGAAACACACACGACAGCTGAGGAGGATAAAACATTTGGAACAGTAGCCGATCTATATTCAGATTTGGATGAGATATCTAAAGGACAGCAGGGTGAAGAGTTCCAGGTTTAATCTGCACTGAGGTAAAAAAAAAAAAAAAAA
>CAFUXE010000678.1:67634-80021 GCA_903364295.1 Serranus cabrilla
CCCACGGTTTACCCTCTGACCCCGTCCAGACCCTCCCCGAACACAAACACCCCCTGCGCCTCACCCCTGACCTCACACTCACACTCTGCAAAACATGAGCTGGGCATTCCATCGCTGCTCCTCTTGGCACATGTAGAGCAACGCTCTGCTCCCGGTGGCCTCCTTATCTTTCTCTCTCTAGGACACCTACAACTCTGTCAGTAACAGCCACTAAAGTCACAATCACACTGCGATCCTCAATACAAAGAAAACAGCTGTAAGCTGTGTGCAAATATTGTTTGACATACAGATGTTGGCTGTTGTTGTTGTGTGTGTGCCAGAAAACATTAGGCTCTTATTTCACTTATGAGGTAGCTGCATGAATCAAATTATGAAAATCATGTCCTACAAAAATGTTCTTTACAAGTTGAGATTTATGGCTAAAAATGCACAGAAAATTGAAAACACAGGCATTCTACAGTGTTCCTCACTGGCACAGTAGTGTAAAATCAATTTCTCAACTATCTCCTAAAGATTATGTTCCCATACAATGAAACTGTTTCAACACATTACATTATTAACGGAGGGTTAACATGACAAATCTAACAGGTTTAGGGAACAAAACTGTGTGTTAAGTTGTTTGTGGTAATTTAGCTCCCTCTTTACCACCATGGTCCAGGATAACTCCTGAATCTGGCTGATGCCGCACCAAATATCTATATACACACAGACTCCCTCTGGCTCTCTGAAACATATGGGTGATGTTACTGAGACTGCGTCTATATTTTATACAGTCAAAGAGATTGCCTTTAGCAACTTATAAGACAACAACAAAAATCAGTAAATCCTCATAAACGTGTGGCATTTTTGCATAAAAAAGTAGAGATTTAAAACAATAAATCAATTATCAAAAAAGTTTCTGTCAGCCAACTAACAGATTAATCATAACAGCTTTAAACCCAATGAGTCATTCTGCAGTGGGGGAGCTGTGCTCCTCCTGATTGGTCCACGGATGCTGTGAGTTTCAGCTGAAGTGGCCGTTGGTATAAAAAACTGAAATCAAACATTAATGTGCAAAACAAGAAAAGAAAACTGAACACAATGTTGCTGACGCAGATTGTTGATACTGATGACGGCAACAACAAACTCTCTCTAACTTCTATCTACAACTCTGTACACAAACACAGAAGCCTCCACCCACGCACACACATGTACACACACTGTGTTTCCCTGACCTGAGCCACATGACAGCGGGAGCCGCACACACAGCCCACCACATCCCTATCATAACGTGGCCCTCCTCAAGACACCCAGGAGGATCCTAGTCTGTCATTGGCTCCCACAGCGGACCGCTTTTCAACAGCAGTGACACAACACCTCTCTAATTAGCCTTCTTTAAAGGTTACTAATCTCAGTAAAGATGACTCTCCGTAACACACAATAGCCCCCTACCCTTCCCCTCTGTCCCAGGTTGCCTGTTTGGAGCTGCTGGATCCCACCGACATCGACTGCGGTGGGTCAAACAGGGAGTGTGTGTGTGTGTGTTTTTGCATATCTGCCTGTGTGGCGGCCTTCAAGTGTGTGTACAGGGACCATGAAGAGTGACTGACTGTATATGCGTCTCTGTGTGTGTGAGAATGAAAGAAGAGAGACTGACTTTAATTTTGATAGTGAAAGTGTGCATACGTGTGTGTTTGTACACATGTGCGTGTCCTTATTGTTTATTTTTATGTGTGTGTGTCTCTGTCAGTCAGTTGGCCTGCGGCCTGTGATCACACAACCTTAAAGACTGTGATTAGGAGGACACACACACACACACAGATACAGACAGACAGCAGATCCCAGACTGCGGGAAAACACACACATGCATATGCACACAAACCACTCACCAGCAGTAGCTCCCACAAACAGAAGCAAACCACTTCACACACACACTTACGCTTGCACTACTGTGAAATGACACACACACACTCTGGACGCTCTCTAATTTCCTGAGGATGAGTCGTGAGCTTGTGAGGTAAGTCACGATGAGGGAGATTATACAGGGAACTCCATCCAACGGGCTCACACACACACACATTTCTGACTGGATGCGTCATACACTCAAGGTCAGGGAAGTTGAACTCAAAATGGTAACATGCGGCAAATTTGCAACACACTGTAATCTGCAGCTATAATGTCATCATTACTCAGGGTTATTTACGTTCTGCGTCCAAGCTGTATGAAGATGGTTTTACTTAAGTTTCACCTTTGGAAAACATCAAGTCAAAACAAGCCTTCGCACACCAAGTCCATATTTTTTGTCGACAGCTGTCACAAATAAAAAAAACCCAACAACTACAGTTTAGATTTAGCGTTTTTTTAAGCCTTTTTTAAGTTAGAGACGGGCCAGTTAGAATGTCTGTAGACTGTCTCCAGCAGCCAAGACGGAGCAGTTATCTTGTGTACACTAATCAGTCACTTGATGGAGAGTTGTGAGTCACATCTCAAGACAGGAACAAGTGTCAAGTCTTGTCAAAATGAGTCTAAGTCAAACCTGAGGACAATCAAGATCAGTCTTAAGTCTTAGGTAGTATACTGTATGGTAATGTGATCACAGACCAGTCAAGTTCCAGCACTGGCGGTCACGTAGATCTGTCTATCTACTCAAGTGAATAAGGTTCCTCTCCAGTGTGGAACATTATAAAAATGATATAAAAGCTGTAATAGTATGATCACAATCATGGTTCCCACAAGTTCTTTTGTCCTTGCAAGGGATTACGATTGCAAAAGATTGGAGCAATATGATTGTAATCCAGTCTCATGTAGTCTGTTACTCCATAATGTTGAACACTCCCCACGTCTTGGAAAAGCTCCCTCATAGTTTGTGGGTGAATCACACATAGCAGGTTTGCAAAACTATCTATTTTGAGAAATCCCATGTCAAATCTGGCATCTGCCACTTAGAGATTTGGCACCATGTGCTGCTATAAAACCTGTCAGTGATATATATCACGTCGGGGTGCATTGAGCAAAACAAGTCTTTACAACAAAATGAGATGGTAACGGCTGGTACAGTTTTATGATACACACTGGATCCAGTATTTACATTTCTAAAACCCGACAATCCCTGCCAGCTCCGCGAGGGTCTGCAGGGCGCCAAAATGGCCGACCTCCTGTTCCAGTGGCCTTTAACTACAGTCTTCAGCGGAAAATGACCACCTTAAATCCGCCTCCACCGCCCTGCGCGGCGACGAGCACCCCGGACACCCGTGATTGGTGGGTTGGTGACAGATGTGTGCCATGATTGGTGGGGGCCGTAATTCAGGCTGTAATTTGGAAATGTAGGTGATGGAGAAGTTTGGGTGACTGTGTCTGTATGTGTGTGTGTGTGGGTGAGAGAGAGAGAGAGAGAGAGAGGGAGGAAAAACAGCCATGTGAGAGTGGAATGGACATGCTCAATTTGCAAGATCTTAGATACAGTTTTCCTTCTTCCTTTTTCTTTTTACCCCCACATGACTTGATGAACTTTCCACTCACTCTGTCACTGCGCTACAAACATGACATTGAGTCATGACATCACTTCCACTTTAATCCCTTTTTGACATCCTGCGGTCTTGGAGTCAAAAAGTGTCTTCCCGCATGAGCTAGTAACGGATTCCAGTCCTAAATACGCAATTGAGGTCAAAGGTCAATTTGTTATGCATTCATTTCACCAAAGTGTGAGTGTGTGTGCATGTGTGTGTGAGTGACGGGTTTAATGGTGAAGAAGGGGGCTTTTCTCTGAGAGGAAGCAGTGGTTAGAAAAGAGGAAGTATCTCCTTATTTTTATTGTAGCAGCAGCCAGGAGATAGCTGCCCAGCTGCAGTGCTGAAAGATAGACAGCTCACACACATGCACACACACTCACACACACACATTCAACTCCACACCTGTTTCCATGTTGCGATCGATAGCTGCTTTGATGCTTGGGAGTGTGGGGGCGATGGTGGTGAGGTGGGGCTGTTTGGGTAAAGGGCTACACAGCCCATGGGACCAACGGGTGTCAGGGGCACTTTGATCCCTGTTACGCCCTACATGTAGAGGACCGGTCTCCAGAGGGGGCACCATATCCCCTCCACCCCCCTTCCTCACACCAAGTTACCCCCAGACTGGCCTCCCTTACCCCTCGCCTCTCTCCCAGCTTCGGAGCTGATCCTCGGGGACAGGTGAACCAGATACCAGGCCTGGGGAAAAACGGACGCTCTCACGGTTGAACTGCAGTGATTATTACACAGCTGGAACACATGCTGGAGTTACAAGCCAAAATGCATGAGCACTGTATATGCACAAACACAGGCTACCGGCCATTTTGCATATATTTGAAATTATAGTTTGACATTTTGGAACATACACTTATTTGCTTTCTTGCTGATTTTAGATGAGAAGATTGATACCAGCCTCCTTTTTGTCTGTATATATGCTAAATGTCAAGCTACAGCCAGCAGCTGATTAGCTTAGAGACTTGAAGACTTGAGACTCTAGCTAGCATAAAGACTCGAAGGTAACACACAGACACAAAGTCCACCTCCCAGCATCTCTAAAGATCACCAATTAAAATGTTAGTGATCTAACTTCACTTAGCACATTCTAAATCCATTCTTAACTTTCACAATAAAAGCCCTTGACATAAACACTGTTTATAAGAGGAATCCATGTTATTTTCCTAAAAGGAAACTCAATAAAATAATAACTTCAGCTCCTGTTTTTCTTCTTTTCTACCTTGTAAAATAGAATGTACCAGAAATTTCCTCTTCTTTTGTCAGGTGAGGAGGAGGAGGAGGAGGAGGGGGACAAGGTCATTATCATTGGAGGAGGTTAAATCCATCATCTTTTTCTGGCGCAAATCTGTTCTCATTTTCATGTTGTTATTTGCCACACATCCTTATAGAGAGATATTTAGAGTGTGCACATGCTAAAGATATGCATGCATACCCAAGCAAATACACACACACTTGTGTAAAAGTATTTCAGTATCATTAGCGTGCCTGAGCATAATCACATTTATGACTGCTGAGTTCATACAGAGTTAAAATGTGTTCTTGTTGAATCTAAAGAAGACTGACACACCGACCACAGCGCAGAAGAAAAGAAACTGACACAAGGAGGACAAAGGGGGAAAAAAGCAAGTGATGGAAGGTAAAACAAAAAAAAGTTTTTTTGTCTTTGTGGTTTCAGCGACAGTAAAGGCTGGATGTTTCAAAAAGTAAGGAGATGAAGGGAGCACAGAGAGAGATACTGAGAGAGGGAATGAGAGAGAGAGAAACACAGTTCAGCATGAAGAGGACAGCAGGACGAACAGTGAGTCCATTGTCCATGTGGCCTGGTTAACATTTTAATGAAGGAGCCGCATCTAGAGTCCTGCCACAAACTACACACTGACTCACACAATGATTAACACTCTGCAAATACGCTCGGACAATACGACAGCTAACTGCAAACTCATTGACATGAACACATACGGACATGCTGTGGACAAATGCCAATAAAACACACACTGGAGGACATTCATTCACACAAACCCACACCCACAGACACACACATGGATGAATATTTAAAGGGTGTGTATGGTTTATTACAAGTTATCCGCATAGAATTAGAAATCACTTTTATTGGTTATTGTATAGTAATTTAGCTTAAATTAATAGTATTCTAATTCACCTTTGTTTTCCATTCAAAACAAACTTTGCAGGCTGTTTTCATTCACTCTTCGTAAATACAAAAGTAATGACGTATAAAGTGCAACAAAGTCTGTGTAGTGAGGAGGTCAGGGTGCATGGATAGGTCAAACAAGAGACGGCTGTCTGTGTCAGTGTTATGTGTCTTAAGTAGCTATATAATTTAAGTCACATAATAAACCTAGTTATTTTAACCCAAAGCACGATCTTTTACTTCAC
The DNA here is from genome assembly GCA_903364295.1 of Serranus cabrilla. NCBI lineage: Eukaryota > Metazoa > Chordata > Actinopteri > Perciformes > Serranidae > Serranus > Serranus cabrilla. Next base: position 73,529 of record CAFUXE010000678.1, read on the forward strand.
ATAACCAGGAAATTTTGTTGTGTAAATTGGTTCTGCTGCACTGCAGGGGCATGCGCAGGTGCAGACTTTGCTCGTGTTGTTGGATTTTTGCAGGATGACGCACAAAAAAATGGTGCATAACTTGTTGTTTGAAGCTAGCTTGAATTTGGCTAACCTGATTTAGAGTTTGAGCGTTTCCTATATTAATTCCCCTGCTAGTAGCAGTTTAGGAAACAAAACTACTGCAATCCATGAAGTAATTATGGAAGGTACTTACATAGGTTATGTAAAATGTGACATAGGACGCGGCTTTGCTTTAGTTAAGACTGCAATGGCCATGAGAAGGCGTCGCCTCACAATATATGTAAATATGCGTCATAATTACCTTTTCGGGGAGGACAGAATCCTTTTTAGTGATGTTGCCTTTTTCCCAAATCTAGTCAATTAAATCTGAAAGTATAATGTGGTCATTACTGATGGGAATGAGGAACACATTTAGAAAAATAAGACCAGGAACACACACGCCCAACAACCTTTCCCATGAATCACAACCTAAATGTCCAACTTCCATGCCCACAATAATATAAATGATTGGAGGAAACTGCTGTGATTCTGGCAGGGGACTTTAATGTTAAAGACGATCTGAATATGAATGTTTATTTTCTTTTCTTTTCCAAGAAATGCAATTTTCTATGATGAATAGGCAATTTTAAAATTGCGGGTGAAATGACCCCTCAGATTGTGGTGAAATATCCATAAAGACTAACATTGGGGTTGAACTCCAGCCATCAGCCGTCAACCCACCACCCGAACTGCTCAATGCAGAGGAAGAGAAAGAGAGTGTCCTAAACGTTGGTCAAATGTTCAAATGCATAAGAATGAATGTCGTTTTGAATGAGCACAAAAAAGCCCCCCCTCCTCCTCTTCTCCACACACACATTATCCAACTGATGTGATCTGCAAGACATATGTTGAAGGGGCTACGTAGGGGTTGTTTTCAAACCAGATGCAAATGTTTTAAAGTGGAGACTGCAGAAACACGCACATATCAGTCGGCAACAGTTCAGTTCAGTGCGCCTTCTGCTGCCACTGTGTCGAATGCTCTGCTTCTCCGTCTCACACACTCTTTCCTTCCATTCCTTATCTTCTCATTTATTCTTTCTTTTTATCTTCCTCTCTCTCCGTCTCACACACACACACACACACAGAGCACAACATAATGTCTTCCGCAGCTGTCTCTCCAGGGCAGGCCGTGTAAGGGTGATATGATGAAGAGGGTGAAAGAGAAGAGAAGGGAGGAAGAAGAGGAAAGCGGAGGAGTGGGAGGAGGTGTAGGGGGAGTAAATCTCGGGGGTCACCGCCACTGGAGTTGGATTCCTTCACACCAGTTGTTGAAAGCTTCTCCTGCAAGCATGGGAACATGTGTGCATGCAAACACACTCTAAAGTCACTGGTGTTTCCTGTCAGCCCCTACTACCGCCTCTGTATAGAGGTGATTGTGTGCTGTGGGGAGGTGGGTGGGGTATGTCCTGACCAGGTGTGTTTGATCACACACACACACACACCTTGATAGCCAAACACACAGCCCAGGAGATCTGGAGAAAGAGCGGAGGCAGATTGCGGGAGATTTCTTTACGTTTATTTTTCCCAGAAAGGGATACAGCAGCAGGTGAGTGGTGGGACTTTCCAAACTGAGAGTCCCAAAGAAGAGTACAATGAAGCGCCCCAAAATCCCCCCACCCCATCCCTGAAACCAGGGTGTCTTGTTAAGAGTTTGGTCCATTTTCTTTAGTCAACCGCCTCTACAGTGGCCAGTAAATTAATGATTCTCAGAGCGCTTTAAGGCCAACTCTACCACTAGACAATAGCAGCTACGGTTTCATATGGTGCATGGCTACACTTATATTACTGCATTGGAAAGAGTGAAATGAGCTTTCAGTTTCAATAATCAACATTTAATGCTCGATTGGTGATTTCTCAAGAATTTCAAAATGTAAATGACAGTTGTCAGTTGTCTTTATCTTTACATTCAAGCGTTTGTTTTCTGCCAGTTTCACACCAGTCACATGAGATGTCATCCACACGCCCATCGGTCTGTGGTCTAACTGATTTGAGCATTTAGACAGCGACTCCAGGTAATGTCTAGATATGTTCAGGGTTGCAGTGCATGCATGAAAGTGACTACAGTTTATTACTGTATTATCATCCTTGTTGAATTACTGCCGAATGGGGCAGCTGGAGGAGTTCCAAACTGATGTCTATAACCAAGTTATTGTAACATATTGAGGTTACTGTTAAAACTTTACGTCTCTGCACTGTTACTGCTGTCACATAAACATGGTAGCAGTCTGTCACACTCATTTTGCAGTAGGATTCCTATTGCATTACATGACTATATTATATAGGCATTGTAAAAGTTTAACTGCTGTCCCAACTAGCAATTATCGGTTCCAGGGCCGTTCCTCTTACATTCCTATTGGCTTATGAGAATATTTGGTAAAATGTTTTGATAATGTGTTCTGTATAATGTTTTTAAAAGGTTCTCAGAATGGCCCTTTTGAAGTTTTTACAGAATTCCTTAAAGGTTTGACACAACATTTGCACCAGCACTTTAAAAAGGGCATGATTTAATATTGTTGGTGAGAAGTTACTATTTACATATACGCAAGTACTATTTTTAGGTTATTATACTTTTCTGCTACTTTATAGACAACACAGGTTTAAGGGTCCCTTTGCCGTACTCCCTGCCTCTAGGGGAATTCATGTTCTGGAGGAGACGGGACCTCCGTAGATTGACAAATGTCTGCAGCCGGAAAAATGGCATTTAGCTTAAAGTTTATAACAAACTTGACTAGCTGACTTTGCAACGAGTTTATGGGTTGTTGAAATGGAAGATGTGCATTACATTCTAAAACCAGCAACCTGCAACTTGACAAGCTTAGCTGTAGGCAACACCATCAGCTGGCTTCATGGACCAGTTCTTACTCCTGCAATGTTCTGCAATGGTTTTGTCTAATGAAGAATCTCTCATTCTGAACACAGATCACAAAACTTCAGCTAGAACATTTGTTAAACTTTTGGAGATATGTCTGTATCTCGTAACATTACAACAGCACTCATCGAAATTATCAACGAAATGTCTTTTACGTGTTGCACATCAAACCGACCTCGTATGCAGCATTATGCAACATTATGTAATTTCATATTAGAGTGACGAACACTGAATGTTCTGAATGAACGGAATGTTCTTGTCATCAGTGCTTCCATTCATACAATCCACACCTTTACCTTCACACTGCACATCAGTAGGCACAATTATTCCGTACACATTTCCTGTCAGGGAATAATGCCATTCATCTTATCTTAACCAAACACAACACACAGGCTCACACACCATACACAAAACTCTATACACAAACAGGGACTTACACAAGCACACTTTACACAACACATGTACACAAAGCTGACATACAGTATAAGTGTGAGCACTGAAATATATAATTTGCAATCACACCCATTCACAGAGTGCGCACACAGAGTGAGTGATCATGGCTGGAGGTGCCTGCTGTTGTTTTCTGACTCATATTACAGCTCGCTGAAGCAGCTCCATGCAGCTCCTTCTGCGGCCGCGGCTCTCATTCCTCTGAAGCCACATCAAGGAGTGCTGGCTTCCCTGCTAAACAGACGCTTTAGCAGCACCGCCGCTGGGTCCCACCAACCAAGAGAAACACAGAGAGAGAGAGAGAGAGAGAGAGAGAGAGAGAGAGAGAGAGAGAGAGCCCTCCAGCACGGCCACACCACAGTCATTATGTGCAGATTCAATGGAATCTAATGTGGAGGATGTGGCTGGCTATCTCAGATGCTGTTTATGTAACCGTGAAAAGAAGAGAGAATATTGAACAGGGAATAGTGGAGGCCAAAGACAGAATAAAGCCTTTTGTTTAACTGGCTCCTCTGCAGCCCGTCAGCTGCCCTGCACTTTCTAATAGCTTAATGAGCGCTAAACAGAGCCATTATAGACTAAATGACCATGTGTTTAAGGTTGAAAAATTGGACGATTGCAAAGTGATGATCATCTGTATAAACACAACGAGGGGATGTTTGTGCCAGATTTGGACTGTGCTGTTGTTTTCTAGGAGGGTTGAAAAAAACGCTTGGAACTTCAAGCAACATGTGTGTGATCAACCACCATATATCACTGGAGTGTGAGTGACTCCTCAGCTGTCATGCTCTGTATTAGACTGCCCCCTAGTGTTGGCGTGTCCCTCCTCTGCTGTCTCTGTGTCTCTGTATGTGTGTGTGTGCATGAAGTTATCTAACAGGTATTAGTGCCGGGGGAATCTTGACTTGAGTGAAACCAGCAGATGTGGAGGTGATAATGACTCTCAAAGTCCTCTTGTTCTTGGCTCAGGGAGTTTTCCCAGACTTTATATGCTCAGTCAGCTAAATTGACAGAAAAACAAGTGCTCGGGGAGTCGGAGCACACTATATGTGTGGTGAAAGATGGAAAGATCATGGTCGCTGATGCTCTCAGCCCACTCACTGTCTGAGCAAAGAGATTCTTAATAAGCCACAGATTTTTAAGTCATTGTTGAACTGATATATCAATCACAGATTCCTTTATTTCCTGTTTTTGTCCGCTTGTAATTCACTCCTGTGTGACTGTTTATGCTGTCAAGACGGTAATAACTTTGTCATGCTCAAAGGCAAAAGGAGGCACTGAATCTGTTCTGTTTCTGTTAAACACTCCCCAGCAATGTTTATCTCTGCACAATCAGAGGGCCTTATTTCACTTTATTTTCAACATGTTAAGAACTGTGAGAATGAAATTTTGGAGCATTGGAAACAGGTGGAGTTGTCTTACCACACTGCCTTGAGTAAGTCCGTTTTGTGAGACTTGATACTTTTTTTTTCTCCCCCACCAGATTTCACAAGATCCTTTCCTGCACTAGATTAATCTGACAGCTGCAGTTTTGACTCTGCAGAGCAGACGTTCACATGCAAAAGCTGCTCAAACTGTGCAGTATCAAGCACTGATACAGCCTAAACCTCCTGACATCGTATAGTGGTGGAATCAGTGGATTGGATTCTTCAAACAGCATATTTCTTGAAAAAACACATAAACCTTACTGGTTATTTGTTGGTAAGTGGTTAGTTTTCTCGTCCCCAATCAAGTTCACAATGGGTCAGAATTTGCTCTTCATCAAATATAATAAAATTTTAATGACAGAGGAATAATATTTTAATTTTACAAAACTCACAAATGCTTTTTCATTTGCATTTCTTTGTTAAAACAAGTGTGACTGAACTTAATCATAAAAAAGTAATGCTGACAATGCACTTTTGTGGCATATAGCATGGCTTGAGGGAAGGTATCGAGTATTTTCGCAAGTGGCCCGAGTCACAAGTCACAAGGAAGTGAAGTTCAATGACACACACACACAGAGAACCAACAGGTGTGCTCTCTCCATCAGCAAACAGGAAGCAACAAACCAGGTAGAAAGTAAACATGGAGGCTCGTCCAGGGACGGTAACAAGTCTCAGTTCTCTTGAAATGTATCTGATCCAGCAACCAGCAGTTATTTTACTGAGAAATATTTGTCTTCTCTCACATTGTACGCAAACATGGTTTACCTTCATGGATTATATTGATGCTAAATTAACAAAAATACTATTTATCTATGCATGTATGATCTTTCTAGAATTATGTGTTTTTGCAGAGACTTAAGGAAGTGTTAACATAAGTGACTAACAAGACACACTGTCTTTAGATGAGGGAGGGTGTCAGACTTTAGTTGTTTTTTTTCAATGGACAGGAAATGTCGAAATACATGAACATAATCTCAAAACAAAATCTTCTCATTTAACTTAGTTATTCACAACTGAATTGAATGTGAAATTAAATGATATGTTAAAAAAAGATTTTGCATGTTAAAAAAAACATTTAATTTACTGGCAAATCAAAATGAAGGGTCTTTTTGTTAGGCCTGGTGGGCTCGTCGTGTATGTGTAACAATGAGACAATGATTATAAAACTGCTGGGTTGAAAACTGGGTTGTTAGAAACGTGATGAACGTGAAGGACATTTGCAGTGTGCGTGAGGAAACTGGGTTTTTGGTTCATATCTCCTGACCTGGAACAGTTCATCAGACATGGCTATGTGGCACTTTCCAAAACTCATTCATCTCCTGAAGCAAGCCAGGTTTCAGTGCATACCTCAGACACACACACACACACACACACACATGCATTAACAGTACAGTGTATGTTTTACTTAGCAGCTAGAATAGTCCCCCAGTGAGAGGTGCTGATGGATGGATGTCAGAAGGCAGTGACCTGCCTGGGTCTCCTCTATTTCACACAACCACATTAACTGGGTCATCAATCAGTGTGTGTGTGCGTACATGTGTGTGTGCTTTTGAGTACTAGCACTAGCACACCATGTGTTTTGCTACGCCGGCGTTCCAGCATGTAAACTGCGAGCATGAATCCATATGTACTGGCGACGTACACA
>CAFUXE010000678.1:80504-94335 GCA_903364295.1 Serranus cabrilla
TGTGTGTGTGTGTGTGTGTGTGTGTGTGTGAGTGTCTACCTCATGGTCCACTCTGATACAGCCTCAGTGGGTTATATAAGTATTGGCACAGTCCACTCTAGAGAGTGAGTGAGTAATACTACATACATTACTGTCTGTACATTTTTGACCAACGAATTCAGGACGTTTATGGATAGTGAGGACATTTTGACGGGTCCTCACTTGTTTTTAAGGTTGAATAAAGTTTAGGGTAAAGGTCGGGGTTAGGCATTTAAATTGTTAAGGTTAGGGTAAGGGACTAGGGAACGCATTATGTCAATGGGCAGTCCTTACAATGATAGAAATACAAGAATGTGTGTGTGCCTCCTGTTTGTACTGCCTTATAACTATACAACTCTACAGATGTTTATAACAACAAGAAATGAGCCCATCACACATGCACAAAAACACACATTTACGTTTTACCATACACTAGTATAGACATGCACACACACACACATGCCTCAGTGACACACTCACACCAGTGTGAATGGCATTACGAGAGCTGAGGAATCTGGCTGCTGGATATTTCCTCCATTCCTCTGTCAGCCATTCATCTCCCGCTCAGGGGGAGGAGGGGGAGCCAGGGGCGAGAGAGGTATACAGAGAGTAAGAGACGGAAAGAGAGAGAGAGGGAGAGAGAGACGGTCTCTTCATTCACCAGCTGGCAGTTGGCCAAGAACATTCTGTACTGGTTTGTTTGTGGGGGAAATAGAGAAAACGTTTCTATTCCTCATGAACCTGACCTTCCTGTCTGCCTCTCTGCTCATTTACTGTCTGTAGGATTCTTTCACATATGACTGGCTGAGGCCCTGTGGCTCGGCTCATCTGCTTATGAGTCTGCATGCAATGTAGAAGAAGCCAGTGAAGTTATGACCTAACACCATAAATATGTCTGTGTGGATGCATATGTAGCTCAGATTCTCCAAAAGCTACATTTTAGCCCACGTGGGCCTAAATGGCTTCTGGGGGCCTAAATGTTGCACACCTGGATCCAGACTCATGCCCAATTTGTGAGGAATAATGCACCAGAGTCAGACCAAGATCTTATTCTGGTGTCTGGTAGTAAGTATTGGCTGGCCTTAGTTGATTCTCACCCAAAGTCCAAATTTAGCCAAAACTGGCAGCTAAATATGTGCCCCAGCTAGCTGACATGTTGGGGCTCTTCAATGGCAAGTTAGAGATAACAGCTGTGGTGCATCCAAAAAACAACCACCACCTTGAACAAAGCAACTCTTTTCAGTTTGAAAACTACTAAAGTACAAAAAAATAGGACTCCAAACAAATTACAGTGTGATGATTATTTCCATAATCAATGACTATATATATATATATATACTTCCAAGTCTGAGACAAGTTGCAAGTCATCAAAGCAGAGACCTGATTTACTGCACAACTCTGGAACGTGCAAGTTTTCAGCTCTCTATGGCACATGCGCTGGTAACCCCTAGTTAAATTATTAAACTACAAAGAGTTAAGACAACGCCATAAATTTACTCCCAAAAAATTTACTCTTTTGTTTTAGTTTTTTTTCCTTAAATGAGAACAATTTCTGGCTATTCGAGTCCTCAAATCAGTTCAGTGATAATCACTTAGCTGTTGTTACGACTTACTGTCATTAGGGGGCACCAACTTGAGGCACTGTCACAAGCAGCTTTAAAGGGCATACTAAATTGCGTGACATGTTAATGGACATATTTAAAGTATATTTACCTGTCTGTATGTCTGTCTATGTGTCTCTTTGTCTGTCGTTCTCTCTGCAGAGACCACAGTACAGCACATGACAAACAGTCTAAACACAACCAGCTGTGCTCTGGACTGCCGGGAGCCCCCCATCACACAGCTCTGATTTACACACACACACACATAAGTATATACAGTATGAGCTTATGGATGAATGAAAACACACTTAAAGGCAAACAGGGGTGCATACGGTGGACACTTTGGTATGTAGTATCTGTAAACTAAACAAGGCAGAATATGATAAACTATATTAAATTTCACTGACGTTCTCTCAAAAACAAGCCATAGTTTTGTGTGTGTGTGTAAAATGTATTTGTCCATGTTCTTTTAGTGCGTATCAATGTAAGTACATGGTGCACAAATCCAGTCTGTCCAACAATCAATAAAAGCCTCTTTGTTAGAAATATATTAGAAGCAGTAGACCTCTCTGTGGGCCTTGCTGTGCCATAAACACCACTTATTAAACCGTACGAATTGGCATTATCCAGCCCAGATCTGACAGTAAAATATGTATTTTCAGTGCTGGCTTGGCTGGCGTATATCAGTAACAGCTTCTATAAGTTATTAGTGAGGGTGTGTGGAAAAGCTATGATGACAGAAGAATATGTGCCATGCAGCACAGAGCTATAAACAGAGTATGAGCTCAATGTGAAGTGAAGAGTATTACCATGCATTTCAGCACAGCGAGCAATTAGAGTAAGGAGTGGAGTTCATTTGTTCGCTGTGACTGGAGAAAAGTTAGCCATCGCTGACTGACAGCTTGTAAGTATCTGTACTGAAACTGATGCAGGTGATGATTTCAAACGTTGAGTTTAAGGAACGTTGTTATTAACGTTGTTATTATCAGTCACAGCAACTTACACCTCTAAGGTTTGTGACTTCTGATCCGATTTATTAAAAACTTTGTCAGTCTGTGATAAAAGGTTCAATTTGTCATTAGTGTGCGCTGTTTGGAATGTCAGAGAAATAAGAAGAAAGTGACACTGATTCAACCTAAATAACACATTTGGATTCAGGTATATTGCCTGAAAACCAACCTAATGAATTTTAGTCAATTTTTAAGCTTTGTTTGGCTCTATTTTGGTCTCCACCAGCTTCTGATAGGAAAAGTCTCCTTTTTTGTCAGGTCTCTGTAAAAATATGAGGTTCCTACAGATGGCTGCAGTAATTAAATTTCATGCTTGAGTTGAAACATTTTAAATCTGACGCTGATACATGTCTGTGGATATTCTCATTCATCCAGGTCATAGTTCTATTCTGGCCAAATTCACAAACTAGTCGCTAACTTTGTCTGCTATTTGGTGCTGGGCTGTGGGTAATCAGAAAATAGCTCCTTGGTGTATGTGGAACCAATCTTGATGGGAGCAGTATGAGTAAAGTAAAATGAAAAGTTGCTGGTCCTTCAACCAAAATAATGAGAAGAGAATCCAAAAGCCAGAAGGGTGAGTGTTACAATGGGTAACCGAGGAAAGCAGTGAAAAACACAGGTGCAGCTCAGATTTTTCCTCCCAGTTGGCTCTTCTTCAAACCTGACTTGTCACCCTGAGGCTATCTGCTGTTTCACAGGTAGACAGCTCATCAAAATGAGTGACAACTGCTGGGGTGGAAACTTGACCAACTGTGGGGGAGGAGAGCACGGCTGACAATACACTTTCTGCCTCGGGGAGAGAAGTCGTGTATTGGGTCTTCAAGTTTTGTCTTGCAACATTTCAGGCTATGAGCAATTCGGGAAACTTCCAACAGGTTTTTCTTTTTAAATCCAGAACTCGCAGCAGCTAATGAATATCAAACCTCTTATCTACCAGACCTTTAAAACACAACGTTAAAACTTCCCTGGCTGGTGGAGACACCAACAGTTAAAAGTTTATCACCGGTCTGTGTTCAGGCATGTCTCGAGTAAACTTTGTTTTTACACAGAAAAAATCTCATATCTACCTCTAAGTCCAAGCCAAACAATGCTATATCACTATGCTTTGAGTTTCACAGCACCACAGCCTTGAACACACATTCACACACACACAAGAGGTTCAGTGTGTAAAGGGTACACCTTTCTGTCTTTGAAAGCAGCCTGAGCGTTCAGCAGCTGTAATACTCTGCTGTTGACTTCATGTTGACTTAGCCATTAAAAGCTGTAGCAGGTCTGAAATCAAAACCTGCACAACTGTTTGGCTTGGACCGAGCGTGCCTTATAAGTGTACACTTGAGCTGGGTTAAACACTTGTACCTCTGACACAGTCTTCACTAAGGCCGCTGGTGCATCTCTTAAAGAGGAACGTCACTCAGATTAATGTTCTTTTACCTCACAGAGATTGAGAAAATCAGCAACTCCGAGTGTCCGACGCCAGAGACTTTGGGTTTCAACAAGTTGTGAGCTGACTCAGTAAAGAAGTGTGTGTGTGTGTGCGTGTGTGTGTTTGTGCATGTGTGTGCAGATGGGTGATTAATTGCTCTGGTTCAGATAAAACAATAAACAGAGGAAGAGCGGGATTGTTGCCGTCAACCTGTCATGTCAGGCTCAAACATCTTGATTTCAACATTCCTCAAGTCTCCACATTTTATTCGTGACTCATATGTTTGTTCTTCTTGAGTCTGCTTTTTGAAAACTAAAGACTTCTCAAGGACTGTTCCAACATCTTTGAGGCTTTTTTTGCTTTTCCTTTTTTTTAAAGTTCTTTTTTCCCAAAATTCCATATCATGCCCTTTATGATGCATCTTGCAACTCTTTTATTTGGTAAAACTTCTATCAGCACATCAGGAACATTACAAAAAACTATCAGAATGATTGTTACACCCTATTACGTCTCGTACAGGTTGCATGAACCCGCTCATCTTTCATTTTGTGTTTTCTCTTTTTTCTTCTTCTTTGCTTTGACGTTCTAAAGATATTTTAGCAGATTGTTGGAATGACGTTCAAAGTTCTTCCAGATGGACCGCTGATGGGTCGCCTAAAAAGAAGTCCTTGTTTTTTGCCATGGTTGCCATAGGCTTTACACTAACTTACAGCATAACTATAGCAGTATATAATTATAATTACAGTAATAATAAACCAATGTTAAATGCATTTGAGTCTTTGGAGATACACAACTTAAATTGCTAATAAATAGAAGGATAGAAAACACAGCATTTGGCTTATTTAATGTGACAGACTCTACTACAAACTATGACAGCACTTCTACTTTAGTGACGTTACGTGACAAACATATTTTTAAAAACTGAAATCACAATCTGTTTCTTGAACTTTTGTTTGGAATCACAACGTTAACCATGTTCCACATGTTGTAGACCGTGACCATATAGAGCGTCATCATTTAATATGTAGGGCTACCCTCTGCAGTAATAAGTGATGCCAGGGGGCCTGACTAAGCATCCACATGTGACAAGTTGGAAATGACAGCGGGTTGTACAACCTGTTTCCACTTTCTGTTTCTGGTCTGTCTGCTTCTGCTGAACCAGCTTCCAACCATTACCTCCTTTTTCCATTGGCAAAAAGCACATCCTGTCATGTTTTGAACACTGTAAGACAACCTTAAACTTCAACTGAAAAACCCCAAACATACAGCCCCAAACTTGTAAATGCAGATATCTGATGCCGACAGGACACAGGGAGTGGTGGGAGACAAGGCATGAGACAAAAAGTGTTTCCTGAGAATCCTATCGCCCATCTGATTAATCATCTGAGATCTCTTCCAACACAAACACACCTTCCTCACTGGCATGTTCCACACTAGGATAGGGGTGATGTATTTTATGCTGTATTTACACACATTATTTAAGAGGACAAAGTGCAATGCAAATATAGCTGCTGTCTACTGCTGCTGATAGAGAATCTACTGGCCCCATTACTCAGCACTCAGTTAAATAGTCCAGCCAAGGTCCTGGGACCTGGAAATACTGAGGAGATGACGAATACAAACACATGCACACATACACACGAGCATCTGCAGACAAATGTGTTTTATCTTTCAGTTCAGCCAGATATGAAGTTCCTTGGTGGGTTCCTCCCAAGACGTGCAGACATACACACATGCACATGATAATTCAAAGACTTTCACATGTTTGTGTGCACAATGTACACACGGATGATGAAACATATCCCTGCAGTTAGATCATTTCCAGCTCATATATAATGATTTCAGACTGATGAGGGGGAGGGCAGAGTAGACATTTGAAACATCAACTGGCCAGTACAGGCAGGATGTAACTTCATATATTAGATCAGTAATGATAACCAACAGTGAACGTAAAGCAAAATATAGGCCATCAACCACGAACAATCATATGGCCTGGGCCCAATGGGACAGTCCCACAGACTGTATAATATATGGACGTAGTCTCCATGATATCATACATATGTTTCTGAGGAGCTGAAATAAAGCTCAAAGTGGGAGGCACCCATGGCAGACTGTCGCCATCTCGTCAGTGGCTCCATCTAGCTCCCAGTGTTTCCATAAGGGCTGAATGCAGCGTCAGGCCACCAGTCAAGCCAATTAGTTAGACCAAAACAGTTTCATGTATTAGTCTGTAAACATGTTTATTTTTACTGTAAGGCTTGCCATTAAGACACTGGGGTCTTTGAGGATTGACAGCCTCTTGGAGCCAGCCTCAAGTGGCCGGTCAAGGAATTGCAGTTTTTGGCTCTTTGGCTTCACTTCTGGGTTGCAGCTTGGACACTCAATGGCTGTCCTAAATGCCCCTAGTTCAGTGCCGTTATTGTGTGATGATGGGGAACTGTTATTCGGTGCATCCTTCTTGACAGTATTATGGATGTTTTCTATATCTTTAGTGTCACTTTGCTGCATTTGCTAACATCTGATATCTGGCTAACTTACAGCAAGTACTGCATGCAATAAGTTGGCTCTTATTTGGCTAATTGCACCACACATTCACCAGCTAGCTGGTTTGATATTAAGCCGAACCTGCTGCTTCTGGAAACAAGTTTGCAAGATGACAAGATGCTTTATAGAGGTCATGTCATCGACAGTCTGTAACGTTATTTCACATTACACATTCAGTTCAGTTGATTCATTGTGGATATAGAAATATTAATTAGAGCATCTGTCAACAGGATCACAACAAAACTACAGGCTTGATTTTCATTAAATTTGGTGGAAGAGTGTGGCATGGGCCAAGGCACAAATTATTTTTCACTTTCATTAACATTCTTAGATAAGGTATTTGTGCAGCATTCATGTGATGTCGGAATAAAAATGAGTTTCTCACTGGGGAAAATTCATGTGAACTCCCCCACAAGTTGGAATGTCAACATTGCAAGATAGGGCCTGCATTGGTGGAGGTCTGCAGTGCTCTCCAAGTGTCCTTCCAGTTCAAATGTTCCTTTTTTGTAGCAGCTGTTTTTCCTGTATGTGTACTGTGTGTTTTTCGAATGAGCAATGTCAAAAACTAATTTCTTTTGCTCTGAGATGGACAATTAAGTTATTTCTACTATTAGTATTTGTAAATGACAAAAGTGCTTAATTCATATGAACAGTCTAGGCTTTTAAATAACCTCAGGCTGAGACTGTCTGCATTTATTTCAGTGCATTTTCTTGTTCCTTTGGTGAAGACATTTCTGTGGCAGGCTAACCTTAATCCAACCCGAGATAAGTATAACATAGTCTGACAGTAATGTCATAATAGTTTGTTTTTCTGCTGATCCATAAAATAATAAAATACTAGTTCACCAGCCTCTATTATCATTCCACATGCAAGGCAGTTTGGTTCCAGGAGAAACAGCAGTGCTGCCATACTGCTCACCATTGTCCAGTTATCTGAGAAATAATATTTTCTCTCTGAATTAGCGTTATGGAATATGCACCAAGGCTGATGGCTTTAACATAACAAGGCAACAAATCTTGGCAAGCGGGCAGACATGCCGACACACAAACAGGCAGGCAAGAACTCACAGGCTGAGACACACAATACTGTACACACACGTACTGTAAGCACACCCACAATGCGTCAGCTGGGTAGTTATTGTGTAGAGCAGTGTAAACAGGAAATATGTCGCAGGACCTCACGATTTGTCATCAGACCTCCCAAAGCTTGGTACACAGCAGAACAATACCAGCAAGATGCTAAAAATACACACACACACACACACACATTTGTCAGCATATCTGCACATGTGTGTGAGAGTACATGTGGGCATCTGTGCATGTCTGTGCATGTACGTTTGTGTGCAAATCTACTGTATGTGTGTGTTTGAGTGTGTGTGGTTAGCTGTGTCGGTAAGGATGCAGAGATACAAACAAACTTGTGGTCTGTTCTGGAGAATGGGGCAATTTCCTGGTACACACAGCACACAGCAGGATAAAACCCTGGACAAGTTAAGGCACAGAGAAAGACAGAAGGGTGTACGATGTTTTTCTTTTTCATCTTCTCAATGCTTTCACAGGAAATGGCATGGGCTAGGTCAGAAAAGGACCACTTTCATTTGCAGTTTTAGGAGAAGTTGCCTCTGACTTTACAAAAAATACCTGAAAGAGGTGTTAAAAATAGCACCAGTAACAATTATAGAACGTAATGATATGTATATATATAAACAGAGAATAAAACATAATTGTGAAGGTTATAAGGATTTGGTTGGTTGTATTTTTGTGTTTTTTTGGTTGTCTGTGGCCATGCTAGCAGCTCTGTGAGGTTACCATAGAACGTATAAAAATATTGGACATCACCCATTAGTTTGTGGACTGTTTTGGAAGATGCAAGTTTGGCATGTAGGCCGTCGCCATATTGGTTTTATGCAACCAGCAGAAAGTCACATTCAACATTCAAAATGTCCATTTTACTTTTTAATAACTCTAGATAATGACAGGCAGAACTGTTTTAAGAAAAATGAAATTGGGTAATTGCACAGCAGGTACAGTGTGCTAAAGTGAAAGCAGGCAGTTTGCTGTTTGTTTTCTCTGAATGACATGTGACACAGACCTGTCTGCACATGCACATACAGCTCATAGTGATGTAATTGGATGGCAAAGAACAATGTTATCATTCTGCCATCTGAAAGGACTCATTCCTACACACACAAACTGGGAGGATGAAAGTGGTACATTTTATACATTGCTTCGGCTGTACTTAACCTGCCATAAATTAACGGTGCGTTTCCTATATTTAGTTTGGAGCTGGGCCAAATGTTCTCACAGCCTGTATGTCTGACTAACGTGCTTCATACCGTGACACTGGTTAAGGTTCGGGCTGCGGATCGACCATGCATGTTCACACACACACGCACACATGCACAAGTCATTAATGTGCGACCCCCACTAAAACACTTAAACCCTTACAGATTACTCTGGGGGTAAGCCCTCTGATGATTTTCATTTGAAGTGCGGAGAGCTTGTTTCAGTACAGCACATTTAAAATATTTTTAAAGCTTAATTGACCACGAACGTGACTTAAGATTTTTCTCTCTATCTGTGCTGTAGTGTTTTTTTCTGTTCGGAAACAAAGGAGGCTTGTGTGTCTGCAAAGTATGGGGGATTATGATTAACTCTTTGATTGCTGAGGCTATATTTGGAAGAGATGGAGGGGTGAGAATGAGGGAGGAAAGGGGAGAGACAATGAGAAAGAGAGGAGGTGAGGTGAGGGTGGGATAATGGGTGAGAGAGTGACAAGGAAACAACGCAAGAAGTGATGACATGCAAAGTTATTGACAGCTAATCCTTGTTGGGTGACAAACATCTGAAAAGTGTGTGTGTGTGTGTGTGTGTGTGTGTGTGTCTGTGTGCATATCTTCTGCACGCTGGTGTAGGATTAACCCAACTGTAACTTTGAAACCTGATTTGTACAGCGACTACACCGTATACATAAACAGTGGTTGTAAGGTAATACCGTACAGACAGCATTCATGGAAATACCCGACATCCTGGCTAATTTTATCCTGTGAGCAGGATCTAGTGTAACTTATCTGCCGATCTGTCAGAACACTGGAATGTACAAAAAAAAAAGTTTTTCTGTGTTGCTGAGCAGGTAAAGAGGTTTTCCACTGCAGCAGCTCTGAACTGTCGGTGTCAGTGGTTCTTTAAAGCAACCCTGGATCCTGATAAATTATGGTCCCATACAATGAAACTGCCTTCACAATTATGTGCCAATAGAAATGTATTTTCTCCCATGTTTCGCTCACAGTTTTAAACCATGAAGCAACCTCCGGGCCTGAAAAGTGAAGCCAATGCAGACGCGCCTTAAATCTGTATCCTTTCTAATGGCCTGCAGGGGGCGACTCCACTTTTTGCAAAAAGAAGTCCATTTGTATCAAATACAGCATGATGTTCATTTTGTACACTATTGTCATATGATGATAGGATGATAAAGCATGTATGATTACAGTGGGTTTACCTTATGGTTGCAATATACAGTAACAATGGCAATAAACCAAGATGGCAACAGCCAAAAGGCCAAACTGAGTCCAAAAACCATTCAAATAATTCAACACTGACACTGGTTTCATGGTTGGAGACATGAATAGCAGTTTCCTGGTTTTGACCGTTCAGTCCATTAAGCTGACTTTGGCTGAAAAGTATTTGTGATACCTCAAAAACAAGTGTGATTGACAATGCAGTTCCATTGTATTATATGTAATTTAGGAGACCTGGCTGACAAAAGCACAGTAAATTCATCACATCTCAAAAATACATCTTCCTTTCCCAACAATTTCCCATTATGCTGCCGTCAAGTGTCATAAATACCAGAATTACAAACTGAAGACATACTGCCAATGCGGGTAATGGAAATAACTGATGTCAAAGAAAATAAGTGTGGTTTGCCAATCTGGGTCACATTATCCAAGTCCACTTCTGCGTACAAGAAATCTGGGTTTATCCAAAATGTATCAATTTAGCAGAAAATTGTCCACAGGTTTTCTTACTTTTATCTGGTTCACTGACATGGTGTTACTTTATTTTACTTTTGATACCCTCGTCTCCTGTTCAGGATCTGTTCAGTGACTGGAGTATATCCCAGCTTGTATTTTGTTTTATTGTTGTGTTTTATTTTGTCCCACTTTCAAATGTGAATTGCTGGTTATGTTTTGTCATTCTTTACATTGTACTTCCAGTGGACAATTTTTCACTCTGTATTGCTCTCTTTGTACAAGCAAAGTGCTACCAGACAAAACAGTAAATACATATAGCATTGCAGCCGACTTATGTGTTACATTTCTATAATATAAACTGATTGTATATGGCAGCAAAATGAATATTTCCCTGTGTAAAGATATATAAAATAAAATGTATCCCTGCCTTCATATACCATTCATCTCTCAGGTAGAAGCCACCACATTTCAAGACATACAAGTCAAAAGCCACACTGTAGCAGCTCTGTACTTAGTGCTGTTTGAGTTGACAGAGAACTTAATTCATGATGGCGCTTGATAAGAAGTCACAGGAACCCAACTATACAATTCATCCTCAGGGAACCATGACTGTGTGTTCAAAATGTTATATGAATCCATCCAGTAGCAGTTGTGATAGCTCAGTCTGGACCAGAAGTGGTGTAGCTACGTCTTTAGCGTAGCTAGCCATACGTATAATTTTGTCTTTATACAGCTATCTGATTCTGAATTTCTGTGACCCTTCCCAATACAGTGAGGGTTAAATTAATTTTGTTTTCATAGAAATTAGCTTCAGTTAAAAAAAAAAAAGAAGTTTCAGTGTCTGGTCTATTTTCTCTGATAGGAGAAACACCAGAGAGATTCAGCTAAATATGTTCGACCCATAAAGTATAGTTAGCATCTTTATGTGGTTTGTTAGCTTGTTAGCTTGGGGTATAGTCAATGTCAAATATTTTAAGGGGCATAAGCATAAGGAAAACACATTTTTGAGTGGAGGAGGACTTTAACTATAATTTTTCAATGAATCCCATGTACTGCTACTTTATTGGGCTGGAGGCAGAAACCGCAATTAATAAATTAAACCAAGACCATCTGCCTGGCAAGGTACCCCTAAAGAGAGAAAATATGTTTATTTGTTGTCTGAGCCAACATTTTAACTCTGAGTGCTTCATATCAACCACTGCAAAAAGAACCAGGTCGGTTGAGCCCCTCTGGCTTTAACTGCAGAGGCAGCCAAGCTCTCCCAATCCAAAGGCTGACTTATGCTTTATGAGCTCATATTTTGGGTGTAGCATGTCTGTATTAGGGTACTCAGGGCAGGAGTGATGTATGCTGTGAAATGGATTCCACTCTCATAAATGTACAGATTTGTCTGATACTTTTCTGGGCTCTGCCTTTGAACTGTGGCTCGTGTAATAAACTCTGAATTCCAAGACAATTTCCTGTCCCACTGGAAGACGCTTTGTGATTGGGAGATGAGATCAGAGTTAAAAGTATACACACTCACACAGACACACAGTTTATCTCATACATATGCGTATGGATGAACACCCACATCCACCCAGACATGCTTGTTATACAGATTGATTGCTTGTGCTACAGGGCCCAGAGGAATCCAGATAAGCTTTGAGTGTGGAGGCATGTAGGAATAAAACTCAGAGCCAACCTGACACACAGGCTTACAAGACAAAAGGCTGCATAAAGACAGGATGTAAAATGCAGACAGTAAATACCTCCTTGAACCAATCATCCTCAACCGGTTTCATAACAGCACTCTATCAGATCGATTTTAGAGCACTTAATCGTCAGCAGGCTGGAGTTTTATCTGGATGTTAAGCACCATTTTCTTAAAATGTGTCTATGTTTGTCCAAACTGACAGTGATCTCAGCCTTCTTTTGGCCCTCTAACCAGGCAAAGTCACCAGACTCACATTCACAATGTTTTTCAGAAACCAATGGGTTACATCACAGTGACTACGTCCATGTTTTATACTGTCTGTGCTTCAAACACATTGCTTGGTTCTCAGAAAGTAACAGCATAAATAACAGAATGTTCAATAAATGTGAATAATAGTTGGAAACTGAAAAAAAATAATGAAACCAGATTTTTTTCTGGTAATGTCCTGGAAGAGCAGTCGAACAAGTCAAAGGTTTAGGGAGGTCAGAGAGGGCTGAACTGAATCCAGTTGAATTGTTTTTATCCAGATATCAGTTATCTGTTCTTGAGGCTGGGGTGGAGGGATAGAGACGCACAAGATTAGTATCTTAGTTGAATCAGCAGGCCAATGAGAACCCTGGAGGCCACAGATCCAGAGTCATCCAAAATCCCCAAAACATTCCTTGACAGCAGAGTGCATCCTCTTTGTCTTAAATACAAATCTTAAAGCGCTGTGCAGTTTCTAAGATTTAAATCGGAGAAAGTCTCTATCAGATGTGCCTGTTCCTCTCACTCTCACGTGAGTCCTTAAGAGCCCTGAAACACCAGGTTGACCTTACAAAAGTACCACCAAAGGCTTTCCCTCTAGTTTTAAAGACTGCATCATAAACCACAGTGAGGACCCTAACTGACATTCAACATGCACAAAATACCTTTGACCAAAAGAGTCTTTGGATAATCAGGGACATTTATGATCAAGTTGGAACGTGCAAAATAGGGCATGCTGTCTAAAACAGTTCTCTGATGCCCTTTAGTTCAACATGTTTTTAAAGAAATACACATTTTTCTAGGGTTTTCTTGGTGTGAATGCAGTGATTCACTTACAAACAGCCAAACAGATCTGTCTCCTTGGCTACTTCCCTCCAATTCAACATGCTGAATCAGCCAACTTTAGTGCCAACAATGATGAACACACTAAGTTCAAGTTTAACTTTATTATCCCAAAGACGCTTTAGAAACAAGAGGCAACAGTCAGCCGCAAATGGTAACCAATGGCCCGACAGCGGCTCAGGGCCCTTATAGCCTCTCAGCGTTTCACTTCATCCTTCAATTTTGTCTTTCCTCTATACTCTCAGCCTCTTTCCCCCTCAGCCCCCCCTCTCTCATTCTTTGTCTCTCTCCCTCTGTAGCCCCAGGATTTTGATAAACACAGTTGATCCTGGGCCTATGCACTGAGTATGGAGTGTTTGAAGGGCAGCCTTTCTACTCAGGACCTTGTTTATTCTGCCCACTCCCCGTCAACCGTGTTTAATGTCACCAAGGTTTTTCTCTCCCTTGAACACACACACACACACACACACACACAC
>CAFUXE010000678.1:94707-105841 GCA_903364295.1 Serranus cabrilla
TAAGGTGTATGATTTGTATGGTGTCTGTGCCTGTAAGTGTGTAGTTCATGTTAAAAGTGAACCAGCAGTGTAATCTGAGTGCTGACATTCTAAATCCGCAGTGGGAAAATAGCTTTTGTACAGTAAGAAAAAAAAAGACATGTGACCCAGATAGCTTGCAGCAGTGTACATATCATTAGATTATACAACATATAATCAAATATCATTCATTAAAGTGGGGAACTCTTGGTTGGAAAAATATATATAAGTCATGCAGGATCAAGGGATATCCTTGGAAAAACAAACAGCGACACTGAGTTCAGGATTTCTGCGCCATGTTTGCTTGTCAAAGAGTTTTTGTGGCTATTCATTGGATTACCTTTATTTTTTACTTTAAAGCTGGTGATTGAAAATGATTGCTTTCCTATGTGTCCAGACTGCTGCTCTATTTAAAGGTTGAGTGTGTAGGATTTAGTGGCAACTAGTGGTGAGATTGCAGACAACAACCCAGTGAATACCTCTCCTCTGACCCCTCCCTTTGTGCTCAGCTATCTCTTGACATATTAGTATTTTTACATCAAAATCCCTTTCTTTTGTTAGACATTAGCTAACGTTAGCCATGATAAGCCAGTGATCATACCAGACCAGGTCAGTCCATAGCAACAATGGTGAGTTATATTGAGCAACAGTGTTCTTTGTTGTTCTTTTTCATCTTTAAACAGTTACCTGGACTGGCCCTGAGGCCCCACTGACCCACCTGCATATTAAGTGCACCTAAATATATCCTGGACTGTGTCAGTATTCAGGGTTTTGTGTTCCCCACTTTGTCTCTACAGGTCTACTTGATAGATTTCCATAAATCACTGGGAGCAGCAGCTAAAGAAGTTTATACACGGGGTCTGATGTTTTACTGAGACCTGGACTGGACACACACACAAAGATACACATGTGCACATAAAACCCTGAATGGTTCATGGACAAGATCATACATGCAAGCACGCTGCACGGACACACATGCACATCCAAACTCACCCGCACAAACAGCCCCCTTAGGTCCAGCCTGCTCTACGACCCCCCTTTGAAAACTCCCAAACCCCCCCATGTCTGCTGAGTTCACAAAGAATTTATTAGCCGAGCCACATCTGCAAGCCATTTCAGCTGTTGTTGTTGAGTCGGGCCGGGTCGAGGAGAAGGACTGGACACTGTATCCAGCCCCCCCGGTACCTCCCCCCACACCTCCCAGCTCTCCCTGGGTCAGGATATCTAGAGGAGGTCCATGGAGGAAGGAGAATGGAGGATGGAGTGTGTGTCCGGGTGGGGGGCTTTATTGTCCAGGTCCGGTGCTAAAGCCCTCAAGTTCATTAACATGTTCAAACTGCTTCAAGGTTTTTCACTAACACACCCCCACCACCAAACTCCATCTACTGCAACAGCAAAACAATAGTTCTTTTCTGGAGGATTAACATTCAAATGGTGCATACAGTACAGGCCCTTTGACGTTCATATTAATGGTCCCTGTGCATGTGAAAGAGACACAGTAGGGGGGACAGAGCTGGATGGACTCACTGGATATTTGCATGTTTCATTAATCTGCTAACATTTTTCCTTGGGTGGGCCATGTGTGTGTGTAGAAGCATTTAAATTTTCCACTATTTTAGGCATTCGATCTCTGTTGAATAGAGATGGTCTGTGAAACCACAAAAAAAAAAGAAAAATTCTGTCAGAAGTAAAAAGGGTGCACAGAAAGTTTGGGTGGCCCCATTGTGTACAGTTATATGTGTGTGTGTGTGTGCGTGTGTGTGTGAGCTGGGGATCTACAGTAAGCCCCGTGCACACAGACCGTCATTAGTGATGAATGGGCCTACCTGGTGAGAGGGCTCTTCATGGACACACACATACACACACACTCTCCTTGCAAATGGATTACACTGCACTGGCAATAGTCGTCCTCTGTTTCATCTCTTCCCCTCCCCACACACACACACACACACAGACACACACTGAGTGTAATCCACTGTGTGTGTTTATATTGTCCATGGCCCCCAGGATTACGGCAGCTAAACAGGGAATGCTGGGAACAGCAGGTGAAGCGCCGTGATGGGTTTTCTTTCCATGACATGTAGCTCTGGAACAGGGGAGCTGAGGAGCTCTGCTGGGACAGAGAGACAGACGTGGAAGGGACTTTAAGAACCCCTTTTTGCTCTTTTCATTGGATTGTGTATCGTCCATTAACAGATTCCCCCATAGTGGTACTACAAACCGGCTCCACAGCAGTCTACAGTCTTTTAGCTCATTGTTTTAGTTTAGTTTTATGTTTCTATTCTGCTTACATGCACCAAAAAAAGGCCCTGTTAAACCCACAGCACAAAATCACAGAAAGATAATGTTATCAGCCAGCAATCTTTAGTGGAGCATTTACGGCTAAAGAATATGATATTTTCCCCAGGAATTGGTGGAGAACAAAATTGAGCCAAAAGATATTTGACTTACATTCATTAGGGGGGTGTAAACTCAACAGCAACTGTTTGCTAACACGTTGGCTGTGTAAACTTTATAAGATTATAATGTCAGGGTTGTGTTTTCAGCTAATACGTCAATTAATCCTGCATCATTGCAAAGCTGTTCTTGTTCTCATTAAGTTAGGAAACCCAATTGATGCAAGGGGGAAACAGACTGTAGAGGATCATTTTGGTGTCTGTATCTTGTTATCAAAGTTTTCTACACATTTTCAATCTGTTATTATAACATTGTACTCAGCAAAGTATTGTCTAAGATCTGGCAACACAACAAACAACAACAAAGTCAGACCAGACAGGAAGCATGAAAAACAGCTTAGTCGGGTCTTCATTTGAAAGTAAAAGCAAAAGTGAGCAACCCAGAAATGTCACTAATAATAAAATTTGTAGCACACACAACTAGGTCAAGTACAGTTAATTAAAGGAAAGTTTTGGTTATAATTTCACCATTTAACTTTTCTGCACCAAACAAATCTGGCTGCTCCTTTTTCATGACTCAGGGGGCTTTAGCATTGACACTGCATCCACACAACCTGATTATTTTTATTGTTGCCAATAAACCACAATGATGTATATATAGAGCTGGAGAGCACTACAGACCGGCACCAAAGACAAACATAAATAGACAAACGTCCTCCCACTCTGCTGAGGGCAGCAGCAGTTAACATGCCCGTCACTTGTTCTACAACTGAGGAAACTGCTGTCCAAACAAAGATATGCTGCCACTCCGACACCCCGCTCTGACTCATCTTCCTCGCTTTTATCACCGACACTACTTTCCCACAGCCGCATCCAACGCCTTTACAGAGCAGCTTCCAGGTCAAAGGTCATGGTGCCAGCGTCTGTCTCTGAAGTTTTATGAGGACAGAGATTCCATGAGCAACACTATCCTGAATACCTGAATATAGTATGAGATGATGGTTATACCTGCTTATATAACATACAGAATGTGTTACTCAGTGTGTAGCGCTGCAGGTGTTACACTGGGATTGTTTCTCTTATTTGGGTGCAGCAGTATCTTAGAGTGTAAAAGAATCCTGCGCCACACTGGCGCCACAATAGATCCACTCTGTACACTTTCCTGGATTTATGTGTGAGAAGATATTGATAGGGATCTTCTCCGTAACGTCTGCCTGTCTACATGTGGAGATGCCTGGCCTTGAAAAGCAGTCAACAGGCTCAATAATACAGTTTTGGGGGGAGGGAATTGGTTACCAGCCTCGCCAAAGGAATTTTCTGATGGAAGGAAGTCTCTGGTTCCCAAGCCAGGGCTATTTGAAGCTTTAAGCCCTGTCAATGCTGCTGAATCTTAATGTTTCCACATGCGGGCATTACATTTTTCTCAGGAAATAATTATAATTGCTGCAATAAGCGCTAATATTATAACTAATGGATAATCCAGGTAGCAGGTAGTACTGTATGACAGAGTAAATGTGGCCAAAGACTGAAAGGGGAAGAATGGTGTGTCAGACCATGTGGGTTTGGATGACACCATACAGGCGATGAATGGCCCCTACATTAGTCTGAATGCTGCTTTATTCATGCTTCCCACATTTCTATGAATTTTGAAAGGCCAATGTGCTGTCATATGATGGCTGTTTTGAGTTGCTTTCAACATAACATTTCCAACAGTCTCTCTCTCTCTTTGCAAAGCCACCATTGGTTGTTTGTCAAAATCATGCAAAGAAAGAGCAATTATATTACATCGTCTCCTTTTAAATGACAGGCACTTGGCTTTCTCTGAGACCCCCCAAATCCCCCAAAGTTACAGCATCTGGAAATATTTTACTCATAAAAATTCTTTATGTCAATCAGTTGTTTGTTGATGCTTATTTTGTGATTTTATCTTGCTTGCTAGATTGTAATATTGTGTTTCCTTCCCGTTCAGTCAATGAGTGTTATAGTTGGATTACTGAACGGGTCTACGAGGTACAAGCCCAGGGGCCCATAGTGCCAGGGGCCCTCATGGGCTGCACCTGTAATACGTCACTCAAAGCAACACAAACAAAACAGGAAATGACCACAAAGATTCACAAAAAAAATGAATGAATAAACACAAAATAACTCCAAGAAACAAAATAAACACAAAAGGACTCCAAAGAAATGCAGAACGACTACAAAATGGAACGAGACAACGGCAAATTTAACGACAAAACAACCACATTGAGAGACAAAATATCCACAGAGACACAAAAAACTACAAAACAAACAGGGACAATACAACAGACGAATTTAACTACAAAAGCAAAAGAATTACAAAGTACTAAACACCTAAAAATAGAAACAATATTACCAAAAAGGGAGCCGAGAGATGCATAACGACCTTACAGAGACACAAAACAACAACAAAAAGATGCTAAGCAACTACAACGTCTGTGTTTGCACCTGTGTCAGAGAGGTGTTGGAGCGTTTTGCATGTCTGGGCACAGGAGCCCGTTGTCTCATAATCCTCTCGTGTTGCTAATTTGTCTGCTTGAGTTTTTTTTCTCCTCCATAATATATGATTCTCCTCTTGCCAAATGGGGGAGATGTTCTTATATGACCTGTAGATTCAAGTTTAATTACAAGACAGAATAAATATGGAAGTGGTGCCGCAGCAGAGAGCTGAAGGCATGGTTTGGAAAAAGAAGAAATAAACGGAGGGGATGGATGGGAACAGAAAGCAGGAAGGCGGCACTCATCAGTCAGTTATATAAGCCAGCTAAATGAGTCAGTGCAGAAATCAGAGCTATCAGACCAGTGAAACAGACAGACTTGGCCGAGGAACTGGAACACTGTGAGGAATAACACACGACTGATAAGGCCGTGTTTTATGGCCTCCTGGCTGCCGAGTCACGGTGTGTCTTAATGCTGTTTTAATAAAGCCGGAGATCAAAGTCTGCAGCAGATCTTGGAGCAACAGTTGCTGCATTGATTTCTGCTTCCTAGTAACCCTGTGATAGATCAGTTATGTCACATGCAGGTTGTGGCAAAGAAGCTCTCACAGTTGAACATACTTCCTAATAACTGACTAAACTTTTTGGCCCCATTGCGTTGTCCCTTTGCCAACAAACCCATTACAGCTCTATCTTACCTTAAGCAGGTATGTGCAGAAAAACAAACATTGTAAGAATGTATGTGCCTGATTGCTCTGGATGATATAAATAAGGTTTAGAGATAAAAGTGTAGGATTTCATCCCCCTGAAACCCGACTTAAGGCGTGTGTGTGTTAGGAGCATGCAAGCAAGTGCTCCTGTGTTCATGTTTGCGTGTGTGTGTGTTGTGACGCCACAGAGGAGCCAGGCTGTAATGGTCCAGCTCAGTTTGTTTGCACAGCCACCCAGAGACCCAGCAGGTCCACAGATTCAATCAGAGAGGATGTGGTTTCACTTCTAATTTTACACAAACAGTTTCGGCTACGCTATGGGTGCCTGTAGAGTCGGGGATGAATGGATGTACAGATGGAGGATGGGTAGCAGCAGATATGAGTGTGTGTGTGCTTTTCTTTGTCTGCCTGCATTCTATTTTGCATGTGAGGCATACAGGAAAAAAAACGATTCTGTTTCTGCAGAAGCAGGTAGCAAGTGTGCAGTTGTGCGTGTTGTAGCAAAGTGTATTAGGTGCGAGACGTGTCCACAGTATTGCAGTGTGTATTATTTTTGTGTGGCTGTGTGTGTGTGTGTGCAGAATTCCTGACCCACTGCTCTTACAGCACAGCAGTAATGAGCTTATTAGTCTGGGGATGTATTTAAAGCAGGTCACAGCAGTCTGGATTATTAACAACAGACTGTACACACACAGACATGTGATATATGTGGTAGTGGCAGTAATTGTAACAGCAGTAATAATAGTTCAGGCAGTTTTGCTAGTCGTTAATGCTGTGGTTGTGTAGTTTTGTTAATAAGGGGGATGTGTCTGTGTAGCATAATTGTGATAATTGTAACCATTTGGCTGTGGATAGAGACATTTTTCCCAAATTTTTGATGCTATTCAATATGTGCTCACGACAGACCACCAGCCCCTCACACTCTGCTGCTGGCCCTGATGGCCAACTGACTGAGTTCCTGACTGACATCTTCAACCTGTCACTGGTGCAGGCTGCTGTCCCCACATGCTCCAAGACTACCTCCATAGTGCCGGTGCCGAAACACTCCAAGGCAGTGAGCCTTAATGACTTCCGCCCCGTTGCACTCACCCCCACCATCATGAAGTGCTTCGAGAGGCTCGTCCTAGCTCACCTCAAATCCTGTGACAGGTGCCACACTAACTACAGGTGAAACCAATGGAGCCATTTTTGTAGCCATTTTGCTGAGTTTTTATGAATGTAGCTGAAGTAGTAAGCTAGCAAGCCAGCTATGAAAGAAGGTGGCGTCCCCATCGATAATCCTGACCTACAAAGCCCTGACTTCACAATAGACCTTTCCCTTTACTTGAAGAGATTTTGGCAGTGACTTAAATGTCTGTATGAATGAACAAGACTTAATGAATAATGATATGGTGGGGAACATAGTTTTAATGAAGTATCTAATGATTTCCTTCCAAATATCTATTGAAGTAGCACTTTCTTCATGAGCTGTGCATGATTGACTCTCACTAACTACTCATTATGCTGTAGTTATTCACGTGTTAGCTTGCGCCCTCAAAGAATATAGTGCATCAAACATCAAACAGTTTTTAAAAGGGATGTGTCCTTACTTCATGATGACCTTACCAAAAGTCTTTATCTGCATATGCATGCTGAAACATGGTTTCAAATTTGTAATCTGTTTGTAGTCTGAGTTGTGTTAACCAATCATGTGTGAGTGGCCTTAGTTTCATGCAGGTAAACAGTCCTTATGGAGAGCAAAAGAGATGAAAGGTATTGACCAAAATACAATTCAAGAAAACATTGGCTGTCGTCTGACAATGATTTAGCTTTTTATTAGCTTAGCTAACTGAACTAAACTGGCTACTTGTGAAACAACCTGGTCATATCCATTGTCTCTCAACTCATTCTCGTGTCTCAAGTTGCTAATCAGACTGTAAATACTGACTGGAAACCCCAGAAATATTTTGCCCTTGCCCCCAGAGGCTAAATCATCGTGAGATCAAGAGTGACTGAGTTCCAAGATTGCCTTATCACTGAAAACTTAAGAAATCTGTGTTAATCATAGCATATTTCCCATGTTAAGTATTGGCCAATAAATCATTCCATATCACAGAATTTCAGTTTTAAGAAATACAACTCTCCGTGTCTTTGCAGTGCTTGATTTTTCTACACAGGATTCTTGGTTCCACAGTTAAACAGCCTCTCTGAGCTAGACTGCAGTGGTGGCAGTAATTGAGTTAAAAGGTGGGCAAACACACAGGTCAAAAGTTAAAGGCAAATATTGACCCACTGACTTGAGACCAGGAGGCTCGAGAAAACGGCTCCACAAAACGAACAAGGTGTGCAAGGAGACCGCGAGACATTACCCATGGAAAGTTTTTACTGCTGCTTCACAGAACAGCTTTCTTGGACCATTTTCACAGTCAAAGAAAGTCGCACCACAAGTCCAACTCTCTTCATTTTTCTATGTGGGCTTAAAGCTTTCCAGCAATGAGACAACAATTTCAAGTTCAAGCTCCTTTTAATTCCCACAGAGTCAGGCAGAAGGAATTTGGTTCAGGTCAGATGAAAATTAGCTCTGACATTTATAGCACCTAGCAGTGCCACGCAGAACATAAAAACAATAGATCCTGCAGACTTTCTTAATGTCCACAGAAGAAGAAACCAATGTGGCTGCTTTGTGCTGCTTCCTCGGATGTTTACAGGCTTCGTTTTTATTTTAATACAGCCTTACTTTTAGTGTTCCAACAAACTCAATTACTTTTCTAACTTTCTTCTGTGTCCTTCACCCTGCTGGCCAAGCCTCCCTGCTCCTTCTTAAGTTTCAGTTACATATCACTGACATCTGCACAGAAAAATTAGACCCTTGAAAAGATGTCCAATCTCAGAGATTGGACAAAGAACCTTATTGCCTTTCATAGTAAATTACCTATATCAATGCATGCATATCTTAGCTATATCTTCAACTGCTTGCTTTTGCTTCCAGTGGGCATTCATTACGAAAACTCTTGAGTTTCAGCCAAGCAACTATCACGATAAAGGCCCCTGGGTGGAAATCTAGAGGAGAGGCCATTTTGGTTCTTCAATGACACGTAATGGAGGCCATTGAGTGGTCCCTGGACAGGAAACCAGGGGCCGTTGGGGGTCGTTGACAGGCGTCACTGACCCCTTTCTCCACTCATCTGGGGAGAAACCAGAGCCCTCCAGCTGACAACACAACATCTCCTCACATTCAGGGCCGGCCAAAGATTTGGTGCTAATAGCTGAGGAATGATGATTGTCCCTGTGGTCGGGTTTCACAGAGGAGACGTTTGTGGACAAAGGACAGGGAGGGGAGAGTCAGCTCAGTGTCAAACTCTGTGCATGTAAGCTCCTACAGATACACTGCACAGGTTCTTTTCGAGGTTAATGTCAAATTTTCTACCTTGTGTTTGTGACCACTAATATGTTTTAAAAAGCATGTGCATCATAAGTTACAGTAGAGCTCGTACAATGCAATTAACGACATGACCTGTTACTGTGTACTACATGTTTGTGTTATAGTAATTCACAAGACGTGGTATGTGAAGTCTATTTGATATATTGGCCAACCCTGTAATATTGATACAATCCAATACATACAAGACATTTATCAATGCTTATCTAAAATGCAACAACTGGAAAAACCACAGTCCTGCTCAGTTATACTTGAATCTTGTAAGTTATGAATTCAGACGACACAACCGTCGATCACCACAAGACCCACATATATAAATACCCCTCTTAGATAATGACATGTGCAGTGAATCAAGTGATCAAGTGACACTCGGTCACACAGATCCCTCTCTTCAAACACTCACTGAAACCCACCACAGAGTGAGAGGGAGAGGCCTCCACTGGAGCGAGAAGTTAAACTCCATCACAGAACCAAACAAACAAGAAGATTCGCTTTAGACAAGTCAGACCAAATGGGATTAGTGTCGATTGCATGAAGCACCAACATAAAGGACACAGAGGAGTGACTTGGATGTCGCAAACAAAACTCTGCTTTACTTCTCAGACCACAGTTTGAAGTCTTAAGATCTGGATGTAGGTCAATGGAGCCCATCTCTCTCTGTCTCTGTTTAAAAAGCATCCAGACCTCTCGTCCTTCCTCCAACCACAGATATCTTACCATTTCTGCCAAGTCTTCCCCTGGCTCCCATCCAGCAGGCAAGCACAAACCTCCCCTCCTCATCCATCCCTCCTCCTCCTTCTTCTTCTTTCTCCGTCTGTTGTGTAAACCTCGTAACTGCAAACCACTGGGAATTTCATGTTTTTACAAGAAATGAAGTTTGACATGGCCCTTAAAGGTACAGCGAGCGGCATGACCCCAGGTCCCCTGAAAGCTATTCAAACCCCAGAAGAGCAAATTAAAAATGCATCGTCATTAATCTGAAGTGACATCTGTTTTTTTCCAAGTTCAAGGTTGTTGTTTTTTCTTTAAGTTATCCCATCCACCCATCTCCCTGGCAAAAGCACTATTACCACTAATCCTGCTGCAGGACTGGGACCCTCTTCACATGGATGGCCAAGAGGGAGAAACCCCATCTGGGCACAGGCAACCGAAACCACACAGCCTTATGAAGGACGTGTGAAACCCTGAAAGTATCTGGGTTTGGAGTAATGAGAGGGAATCTGATGTATAGCACGGAAACATGGCTTTGTTTTGCTCTCTTGCCCGCTCCTTTTCTTCAGATATATGTATCTTTCTGTCTGTGTTGCTGGTACATTCAAGGAGCTGATAGTTGTATCAGACCTCATTTTTATTGGCACAGGTCAAAAGCAAATACCAGTGTTCCAGCAGTCAAACACTATCCACACACAGATTTCTTTGTTTAAAGATACGACAGCGTGCCTAGGGTGTAAAATTAAACTTGTTTAATCAACAAAGCTCCTTTTTTTCCTTTATGGCCAAATAAAAATGTCCACAGATCCTCATCCAGGCTCTGAATGTGCAAGCGTGAGGGTTTAGCATGATGATATTGAAGTAGAGTGACTGCCAACACACTTCAATACAAGTCAAAATAAGACCTGATCTCTTGTTTGCATCAACATGAAATATCAACTTTGCAAAATGTGGTTGACATATTCTTATTAGTGATGAGAATAACAACTGTGGAGACATAAAAGTCTATAGTTTTTTTTCTCCAGTATTTGGAATGAGACTGAGAGTTATGGGAAGATTGATTTCAACAAATCTTTAGTCATGGTGCACGCATGCAAATGTAGTCACAATAGACAGGAACTGAGCAGAAGACACGCCAGCAGTGGATTTACTGAAAGTAACCAGAGAACAATTGCAACAATTTATCATTCGCCTTTCAAAAGAGCAGCTCGCACACTACGATGCTCAGTAATGAAACCATTTACTAAAGAGGCAGATCCATTAAGTTATAGAACAACAGATAAAAGGTCAGAGGGCACCAGGCCTTTGTCCCTCAGGATAATCTGTGATGATTTACTACGGGGAAGCTGCAGAGTCTCATCTTTCTTTGCTAAAGTGAAGACACATACAGAGTCTCAGTATTAACCAGCATTAGACCACCCATTG
>CAFUXE010000678.1:106248-117424 GCA_903364295.1 Serranus cabrilla
TTTCAATAGGTCCTCGCACCGTCGGTGCTCGGGCCCTAATAATAATTCCTTCAATTTCAATAGGTCCTCGCACCGTCGGTGCTCGGGCCCTAATTAAAGCTGCAAGCAGCGTTGAACGGGTCCTCGCATCTCCACGCACGTTGGGGTGGCTGCGGGACTCGTCTGATGCAGCCATGCATTTCTGAAACTGCTGGACACTGGCATATATGTACCGAATTTCAATTCATTATGTGAATGATCTCCATAGGGTGCCACTCCGTTAAGTTTGTTGGTGGCGCCATTATCGTATTATACGTAACTTTCACCAGATCTTGACATGTGTGCAAAGTTTTCCTTGATGATAATTAATACAAAGGATGAACTAACTGTATGTTTGTAAGTCTAATTTGGTGACTTTTTGTCACCAAACATAGGATCCAGGGCAGTACAGCACATACCACCAAGGCCTCGTTGCAGGGGACCCTGAGGTCCCTTTGCTGCATGTCTTCCCCTTTTTCCTGTGTAACTATCCAACAAAGCATGAAAATGAAAAAAAAAAAAATCTTCAAACATTGGTTCTGGGTTGGTCCAATTCTGTGGTATGGTAGTACAACTACATGGGCTCAAACTTCAAAACAAATCTGTCTGTAAACACAGTTAATCACTGCATCTACAAATGCAAGTGAAGGCTCTGCCATGCAAAGTGAAGGCCATTTATCAACAACTTCCAGAAACACAGCCAACTTCTCTGGGCCAGAGCTCATCTGAGATGGACTGATGCAAAGTGGAAATGTCTCGGTTTCCAACGGGATGTCAGGAACTGTGGTGTCATTTGTTTTGCTGAGGCTTGGCTGGACCCCGGGGTGGCGGTGTCTGCTTTTCTGTGTGCCGAACTGACAGAGCAGGAGACACCGCCATGAAAAAGGACTGCACAAACGATGCAAAAATTAAAGGAACTGACAGGATTTTACCCTGTACAGTTTCCTGTGACCAGTAAAATTGTTTAATTGATTGAACAACGAAACAATATAGAATGACAAATAGCACTACAGGCCAAGCAACTATCACATTAAAGGTTTATAAAGATTTATTAATGGATTTGGGATTTTGGGTGAACTGTCCCTTTAAAGTTCAAACTACAAAAAGACTAAATGTCATGAAGCCTGCGAGTTCTCGCAGACTACTCCCATTGAACTGCTACTCTAACTCTCTAACATGGTATATCCAATGCACAATGTGCAGTAAGCTGACAGACTATATTGTATATTGGTTCATTTGACATTAAATGAAATACAGTTTGAGACTAAGTGTACCATATTATATATACCATATCTGATTTTTAATAAAAACAATTGGTCTCACACATGTACGACACATCACAAACCTCATCCATCACTATAGGCCTAATATGTGATGAGATGTAAGTGTTTTCCTGCA
The DNA here is from genome assembly GCA_903364295.1 of Serranus cabrilla. Lineage (NCBI taxonomy): Eukaryota > Metazoa > Chordata > Actinopteri > Perciformes > Serranidae > Serranus > Serranus cabrilla. The sequence goes on from CAFUXE010000678.1 coordinate 107,665, forward strand.
ACACTGAAACGGAGAAGGACTTTATTTTCCTCTTCACACTCCATCCAACATACCATTTATTGTGGCATTTCTGAAGTGCCATTATTAGGTGCTATTACGAGGTGAATTGCAGTCTATCTCCCAACACACATGCTAACTTCAATGACATTGTAAATGTACACACACACACACGCAGCAGCTGGTGCGTAGGCCTCCCATCTGTACATCTCAGACACTGATAGACCCCCATTACTTTAATATGAAAATCACAACCACATGACATTTCTCCCATGGTTCAAACATACAGCGGCTGGCGACCGCACTGTATGGCAGCCTGTCGCTCCAGTTCTATGTTTTTTTTCCCTCCCCTTCCCTCATCTGTAGATCAGGCACTTCAAGGTTTGCCAACCATAACACAGTTGGCACAGAATTTGCCCTCCCATCACTGCGGTGCACGCAAACGTTGTTTCACGTCTTTCTTCTCTTTTCCTCATCATCTGTTTATTTTGGTTTTCCTTTTCTTTTCCGAATGGAAATTTTGAGGTCGATTGGTGTTGCCTGTTCCGGGCGAACAGTTCCAAGCACAAAGGGTAGGATGAGGGATGGGTGGAGGGTTGAAGAGAGACAGCGAGAAGTCGCGGGGGGAAATTTCGATTTTTAACCGGCAATGAGGGAGCTTCAAAACAGCTCCCATGTGTTCTTTATTTCAGCTGGGGTTTGATGGCAAATGGAGCGAGGCGAGAGCTGGCTAGACCCTCTACTCGACACACAAGTACTGTACACACGGACACACACAGGAATACGTACATACTCTGCCCATGATCCAAATCCGCCAACCACATCCACTGACTACAAACCGATACAGAGGAGAGGACTGTACTTTCCCAGACCCTGCTGCCAGTTTGGACTTATTACATTACCTAGATTTGGTTTATGACAATACAACAAGACACTGAGGTTTAAAGGAATCTAGGACGGACTTACAAAGCCATGAATACACACATATCACAGCTTACAGTCATCCAGGGAAGTCAATTGAGAACACTTTCTCTTTTCCAGGAGCAATCTGCTTCACATTCAATCAGTGTGAGGCCTGGGAGCTGCCAGCAGTCTGCTGGCCACTGAGCAGGATTTCCTGCCTTGCTCAAGGGCAAACAATGCAGCTGATGAGGGGGGAGAGAGCATTACTCATTCACTGCTTTACCTTCCTGGCTGGTCAAAAGATCAAAATCAACGCCACACCGAACCACACTGTGTCATGTTTAAAAGATGAAGTTCTGGTAAATCACAACCTGATCCTCTCCTCCATCTGTAACGATGTGATGGAAAACATTCTCCCGTTTGAGTTTATTTTATATTCCATTGAAGTCTGGCTTCCTGTCTGATTACCTGCTTATGCTTCTTGCTACTTCTTTTTCTCATTCTGAGACAGTACTATTTCTTGTGGTCAATAAAATGTTATTATTATTGATGGACATAACTAATAAAGAGGATGTATTATTCTCATTTTCAGGTTCATGCATGTATTTAAGGTTTCTACAAGAACTTGATTACGGGCTTTAATGCTCAAGAGCACATTATTTTTACAGTCTGTCTGAATATACCTGTGTTCAGCCTCTGTCTGAAACACTCAGTTTTAGTGTTTGACTTTCCCAAAAAGCCCAATCTGTTCTGATTGGTCAGTGGTCAGTTGTTTACATTTTTTTTAAAAACTCCTATTTTTGGGGAATCAGGGTAAATTAAATACGTAAAACATTAATAAATCAGTGTTGATCAGACTCATTCCCTCTTTATAATGCTACCTGACTTTTGGTGCACCTGCTCTGAGTGCCTAATATTGGTGGGTTTACATTGGAGTTACTAAAAATCCTGGTGCATCTTATACAGACACTAAAGAGTCAGTATTGACAACCTTGGAAGGAGAATTGCCTGATTATATGAACAAACATTTCCCTATTTATACATCCAGCAAAAAACTGAATATATTAATTGATCTGTTTCTGTCTATCTGGTGAATTTAACTCCAATATTCCCTCTTTGTTTTGGTCCCCAAAAACTCCTAGCAATCTGCTCACTGTGTCAGTCTGCGGTTGGGTGCTTAGCAGGTGCTTCAACACAGGTTGACACCTCAGGTGCCGTAAAACACAGTCCCTGAGCAGAGTTAACAATGTCATGAGTTGCAACGAACGTCAGATATTTTTTTTGTGCCTAAACCTAACCATTCCCTAAACACAGCGCCGATACACATAAAGACATCATCATTTTTAAACCCTAACCCACATCAGACAAGTATATCAATAAGAGAACCAATGGGATGTCAGAACAATGAGCCGACCCTGTGTTTAGGCACATTATTCCATTTTTCCATTGGTAAAGTAAAAATATGGATCAGTGCAGCTTTGAAATACAACTATCATTATCCTTTGACAGGACAAAATGTGTTACCCATAGATACCAGTATTTAGCTTAACGAAACTTTGATTCCATTAGTGACAAGATTATGTACATAAGCAACCGTCCTGAATCTGAGCGATCATTACAAATGACAACAATCATGCCTCAGTTGTTCTTTAACGCTCACTGCTTGTCAAACTCTTATCCGTCAGAACAAATGTTCTGCTGGGAGGGAAGGCGGTCATGGAAACAAGCATATTACAGATAAACACAGGAGGTGAAGCCCTCCTCTGTTTGTTCTGCTGTAAACATGAAAGCACTTTCATGCTGTAGGAATGCAGCAGCCTTGTGTTTCTGAGTGCATGTGTGTGCTTTCATGTATGAATGTGTATAGAGCTCTATATCTGTTTATCCTCACCCTTGCATGTGTCAGCACTGTTGCTCAGCCTCCTGGTGTCAGCGATATCACTGCGTTATGTTTGGGTGAACAAACGGAGCTCGCTCACTGCCATTTGCAGCACAAATGGTGATGTAGTAACAGGCGGGACGTATGGATATTCTGATCTTGGCTGCTGATGGGAGACGAAGCTGCAGCCAAACTCTCAAACCCACCAAATGAAGAAACAAGGTGACCGTGGTTAACATAAGCCAGGCAAAGTTTTGCTTGTCATTTGAAATAAATGGATTTCTTGAGGTTTCTTTCGTTTATTGCGGTGAATGCATATTTTGCATTCGAGGCATATGGTTGTAAAGAGAGTATACATGGAAACAAGGGTCATAAATTCATGTGTGCAAGTCTGAGAAAGTGGTTAAAGTTGCATTTTTTGACATCAGTATATGTCTGTCAAACATACAGATGAATCTGGGTTTAAAAAGTTCTCACGAGGCTTATTTAGTTAAAGGATAAGGCTTGTATTACAGTAGTATTATACTCTATCTTAACAGTTGGCAACAAATGGACTGAAAATACAAAAAACAACCACAGCCAGAATGTTATTGCTGCCATCAATACAAAAAGATCTTTTTAACAATCAGCAAGGCCTGTTCCTCTCAGTGAAGACACTGAAGCAGTCTAAGCAATCAACATATTTCAACCATGGATATTATTATCTTCCCCAACCATAAAGCCAACTGGTTTAAGTTTAACCAAACCTTACAGGGGAAACTTTTTCAACCTGAATCCACAAGTTTTCATCCCAACTTGTCAGATGCATCAGTTTCAGACATATCAGACATATCAGGGGTCAGGTCCCTGTCAGTTGCTAGCTACATGCATGATGGCTTTCAAAAAAAAACTGAACGAACAGATGCAGTTATGCAGGCTGACTCCAAATAACAATGTTTTTCACAGGACATGAAACCATTATCCAGCCTCCTGGGTCCTACTCACCCTTAACGGACCATTGCACTCCTTATATTAAATGTATTTCTCTAAACGTCTAAAACTGCAGCAGATGGGTTGACATAGGAGTTTGTGAAAAGCACAGTACATCTTGTACCGGCACATATGTGTTGTTTTGGGGGCATGACATTGGGATGGAGAATGGAGAATGCTGTGAATATGTTTTTTCCTTGGGCCCAAATAAAAAGAACTCGTTTTGCTCATTTAAGAGTAAACTGGGCACTGTCTTGGTGTCCAGCTCTCTTAATTCTTTCTTGGTGTGAAATCAGAATACGTCGAAGCAGATCTACTTTCCAGACATCACAGATGCAGTTGTGGATTCAGAATAAACTGCACTGGCCATGTTCATAGTAGTGAATGAATATGTGCCCCAGCACTCTTTTCTTTGTAATATGAGTGGTTAAACTGCTCTTAAAAAATAATGGGTCACCTTAACTATTAGACTCTGTTGGAGAGCTGTAACAATGAGCAACCTGTGGCCTCCAGTCTAGACACACTGTAACAGGTTCCCTCGTGACTGTGATTATGCTCTTAATCTCGTGGAAAATGTCAATGATCTGTGCTAAATAACTTGACCTATAGCCTTGGAACACATACACATGCAAACATGCACACATGCACTGCAGAGACGGGCCATTTGGTTTCCTTTTAGACACAGGAAAAGGTGCAGTATAGCAGATTGCTGGGATATACATCGATCAGGGAGGTTACATCGCTCTCTAGGTTCTCACACACACACACAACGGTTTAAATAGAGCTTGATCCTCGGTTGGGGAGCGCTAACAGCGGACCAGATGTGGTTGTAATGCTATTTTAATGTTGGACTTATATAGAAACTTCTATAGGATCAACCCGCTTCACCCAGAGCGCCTTCAACACCTCATCATCAGCACTAGAGCTACTGAAGCGAAACAGTCAAATCCCTTGTTTGAGGATGAATTTAAGCTTCACTACAGCAAGTGTAGGGGGTTCAAAGACTGAGTGCAGTGCAGCGGTCAGATAACATCACCGCCAAACATGTGGATGTTTTATCTTTCTTAAAGTTTGGCAGTTCTGCCGTCTGGTGATGATGTTTGTTAACATCGCTATGGAAATGTTGGACATAACAATTATTATCATATCGGGAGTCATGATGAGGGAATTTCCACTGAGGGAGAGGAGAAGTGTTTATGTGTGCATGTGTGTGTGTGTCTGTGGAGGGGATGCAAGCAGAGATGGGAGAGATATCTGCGTGATGATAGTGGTGGTTTGGACTGAATCATCATGCAGGTTGGTACAGCCAAGTCTCCTCATCCATGGTGGATCTTAATGCTCCTGAGCCTCTCGGCTTTCCTGTCTCTCCTCACAGCTTTATCTTATGGGAAATATTCCCCCTCTGCCTTTCATGACCTACCAGGTACTTTATGTTTAGAAGAGATAATGTGAAAGCTTTTAATGGAAATAAATAAAATACTTTCAGTGAAAATCAAGATTGACAAACAAAGTCAGACCTGGAGCAAACTGCATTTCTTTACACAGGAGCTCAGAGATGACTAAAGTTGTGTGTGTCTGTAAATGCACGTGAGTTCCCAATCTTAGCATAGCCAACCCCTGCACCCCTGAACAGCCAATTCAGTCATTATCATTGATAAACACCATTGAATGGGCATTTATCAGCAGTAAGTTGGGACTGGTAGGGGCCTACTCTCCCTTCTAGCAGGTCCAGATGGTTGCTATCAGCTCATTGTTTTGCAGCGCCCTGTTTTTTTACTTGTCCATCCACCCCTTCCTCTTCAATATAAGGACTTTGTTGCCCTTTATACTATGTCATCCAACATCCCCACCACATATAAATGAAAATACTGGATGTACTGAGTTGCTTGGACACACGACCTATTTTGTCATTTTTTAGGGGAGATGAGTGCATAACAGTAGAACATGCATTTTCATTTCTAAATTTGCAATGCATTTGAAAGGAAACTTCTATGACTTGTGAAAGAAGAAAAACATCCCTTTTTCTTCCTTATTAGCCTATGGTCACTAATGCAAACTTTAGCTAGATTTTGTTGTATAATGGACATTACTGACTTATTTCACTAATTAGACGACACCTTTTTACTTGTGCTTCTATGAAACTTCATTGTGGGTTGTACCAATATCCTATAACTTTCAGTTGTGAGTAGAGTGGCCTCTGTTCGACAAAAGTTAGTTCAAGTTACCGAACGTTGCTCAACATGTGAAAAAGTTTTAGCAGCGGCTGAACGAACAGACCGCTCAGGTCATCTGGTCTTCTTGCTGGAGCGGATACAGGCTGTCAAAACTCATGACAACTTAAAGATGTTAAAATAACACTGGCAGCAATGATAAGCTATTAGAGCTGGAATAACTGTACTTAGTTCCTTGTTCTTTATCCAGCTTTAACTGTTAGCAAATATTAATGGTTGAATAAACTGTGCAATCGTCCTTACCAATTCCTGACTTTACGTGAGATCCTGTTTCCCATGTGCTCCGCCAGGACTCTGTGTATCCTACTGTGAAGAGTTATTTGCCAGCAAGTAATCATCGATGTAACAACATGAAAATCGGTAATATTTATTGTACTCTGTGATTTAAAGTGGCTCTTATTCTGTTCCTGATCTAATGAGTCGGCGCTGCAGACAGTTTCTGCCAAACATTTCTGAGCGCAAGTTCCAAAACAAACCCTTGCAGACGTTGGGGTGAGTCTGTCAGTCTTGTGAAATCAAACCCATTAACCTCCTCTTATTCCTGCTCCTTTACAGTAAATGTTGAAGAGTAAATACAGCACAATGGGAGAGAAAGTGCAAACAAAGAGCCTGGACTCTGCTCTGTTCACTCCCTCCTTTCATTCACAATTTCTCCCTCCTCTTACAGTTTTTACAAACCACATTAGAATGTTTTTTTTTTGGTGCAGTGATGAAGCGATGTGAATCAAGGAACACAGGTTTTAAATCTGGAGACCAGTGTTCTGCTGGCTACATGCTGTCTTTCTCCCTGTCTGATTGCTCTTCGGAGGCAGTCCATTGAATTTGCAATATAAAATGACAAAATCGCACCAAAACGTCAAATTTGCCTGTTGCACCTTTCAAGTTTGACCCCTGGTGGTGGGTGCTGTGCACTACATATAGACTCACAACACAATAGCCAGAGTATCAGATTACAGATTGATTTAAAATTTTACACAAATGATTTACACACTCCAGTTTATTAGGTACACCTAGCAAAAGCTGTTTAAGATAGATGTTGGTTCAACTGTATCATTTTAGAGTTTGTGGTGCTGTGCCGTGGGATTGTATTACACTTTACTAAAACTGTAAACAAACTAATTAAAAACTGATGCGCACACACAAATCCTCACACACCCAACCACAAGAACAGCAGCCAAGCAGGTGCACACACACACACACACACACACCCGACGGCCTTTTTTCCATTATTTTTCTACCTGATTAAACACTAAATTAAAAGGTCGGCCTTCATGTTCCTGCCTGGGAACTCAGCTTTGGCTCGAGCTCTGCTACACATCCTGGGAAAAATCATCATGTATGGGACTTACACAATTTCCATGTAGAAATCCAATGGAACAATATTGATATTTTTAAAAGTATGTGTTTCCACCCCCTCCACACACACTCACACACACACACACATACACATTCTGGGACAAGGAGTTCATTGAGGGAAGAAAATGCGGCTAAGCCCTCTTGATTGCTGGAGCGGTCTTTTCCTCCGACTCCCTTGGGTCACCTGCTGCTTCACCCCACCACCGCCACCGTCAGCTCCTCCCTCTCCTCCCTACTCTGCCATTTCTCTTTTTCTTTCTTTACATTGTTTGCCCACAGCGGGCCAAGAATGTGTTAATCCGCTGAGCACGCCAGCAGATTAATTGAGGGCGTTTTCTTTTGATCAGGACGACGGTATCTAGCGCTTGAAATATTTAAACCCAATCAGTAGTGATCAATTAGCAGAACAATAGCTGCAGGGTCGGAGTTGAGGAGCAGCAAGTGCCCCCTCGTCTTTTTCTCCTCCTTCTTCTTCTTGTTATTTTTTCTGTCTGCTGATGATGACCCCCCGGCCAGCAATCAGGGCAGCGCAGGAAGGATTAGACGGACATTAACTATGATTAATGGGAAAAATAACATGGCAGCCAAACAAAGGCTCCACTTCCATGGCATCTTGGAGCCGCTTTGAAGAGGGCTTCTCTTTCTTGATCTCCTCGCACACACAGCGCACGCAAACACACACATGTACACTTGCAAATACATTCGTGCAAATATGCACAGATGTACACACAGATACGCACACATGCAAACACACTCCCCCCACACAAAACACACACTTTTCCATCTGTAGGCCGCCTTTCACCCTGACTGAGGGCCTATAAATCAAAGCGTGAAGAAAAGAGAGGGAGTCCTGGACTTGTGTTTGTGATATAAAGGAGCGGAGCATGTGTGCAAGCATGTGTGTGTGTGTTTGTGAGAGATTTAAGGGGAACTGTAGGGCCATAAACCCCCTGGGCTGAAAGAGAACAAAGGGCAGACATTCATTAATCTCTTTGTGCAGGCCTCTATTCTCTCCACTCCACTGGAGTACAGTCAGCCACACACACTCTGCTGCACCACTTCTTATGGCGTGCTCACACAGGGCTAAAAGTCGCCTCGCTTACTCGCGCAAGTTTGACCCCGAGACCACATCTGTGCTTGTTTATGTCACTCGAGTAAGATGCGCCAGTGTAAACAATGTGGCCAAAATAACCACAATTGTTGTTTTCTACCTGTTGTGAAAGTTGCAAATATGTTGGAAAACCAAACCCTATCATGCTTGGATTAAAAATGAACAGGAGGTGCCCACAGCTTTATGAATTTCACCACCTCACCAGGAACTGCATCTGGACAACTGCCAGTACTACATTTTAAAGCAGCATGTACTCAAAAATAAACAGATTCAGCTGTGATTTAAGTGCAATAAGTGGATAAAAAGTATGCAGAAAAAAGTACCACATGATGCCAATTCATAAGAAATCTGACTTGATGCTGTGACAAGTCTCTCCATGTGACAGACAAACGAACAGCTTTTAAGTTAAGAGTTTGGATCAATTAGGGCTAGACTGACTGCAGCTTCTACAGCAATATGTACTGAAAAACAAACAGATTCGGCTGTGTTTGAATTGCAATAAACAAATAAAAGGTATGCTGAAATAACTAAGACACAATGCCAATGGGCTAAAAGTTTGAATTCATGCTTTATCAGGTCTGTCAGCAAGATGACAAGCAAACAAGTTTTAAAATGCTTGTTTTCTGAATGGAGCTTGGATCAATCAGAGCTATGCTATGCAGAAGAATCTTAACATTCTCACAACAAACTGTCATCTATTCGTGTAATTTGAATCACAGGATTTGCATCTACTGTGTCTTTATATTGACTTTGAAAGTGATGGCACCTAGTGTGTGATGTGGAAACACTGCTTCTTGAAAAATGCATCTTTACTATGTATTTTTTCCATTGATGTGGACACAAATAAATAAAGGATTCGCGTGTGTATGTGTGTGTTCTGGTTGGTGTGTGCGGAGCTTCAGAGGGAGCTGGTGTTGCAGTCAGGCCAGGGAGGCAGGATGTTCCCATGCTATGGAGTGTCAGGCAGCTGGCTGGCTCGCAGCCAAGCCAAACCTGTGGCGGCTGGAAGGAGAGCGGCCCAGCACCGAGATCCAGTTACCATTTCCTCAATCACCAAGCGAGAGAGAAGGAGACCTGATGAGCAGTCTTTCCTGTCTACACAGAGATGATAAAATGATAGATTTGGGAGAGCAGGCTTGGCTGTGGGCAAACGCCCCGCGCCAGCTAAAGATGAAAGCCGCATGTCAAATTTCACTCGGAAAGATAAACTGCCAATTCTCTTGTTTCTTCTTCTTCTTGTCCTCCCATCATGCCCATCAACCCCTGTGGAAAAGGAGGGAGAGGTAAAAGAAGGGGGGAGCGTGTGTGCGTGTG
>CAFUXE010000678.1:117697-156769 GCA_903364295.1 Serranus cabrilla
GGGGTGATGGCGGTCGGCGAGAGGAGGAGGAGGGGTTAGGAGAGTGAATTGCTGAGCCGCCAGTTTTTTCTCACCGCACTGTAAATTAGCGTGCTGGTTCCCTGATGGAAAACATTCAGGGGGCAACACGGAGGGGCCTCCTGAGATCCTAGAAATGCAAGAGAGACGTGTTCTGTCGAGGATGGGGGTGGTTCGGGTTTTGGTGTCTTTTAAATTTAAAAAGGGCCATGAACAAAACACGTCTCCCTCAGGACGGGTCCCAGCAGAGGAGCGAGAGCCTGAGAGAGAGCAGATGAGTCCTGATCTGAAACAGTGGAGGCTGCTTCTAATAAAGTCGTTACGTGCTCCCCCATCCTTTACGGAAAAATCAGAGGCGGTACAAACAGCTCCACCTCGCACTCCGCTGGAGATAATTAGATAAAAATAGAAGTGTAATTTCCACTGGTGAATAATCCAGCTGTGGTGTTGTCACGCTGATTGTCTCTGGAAGTGGGATAGCTGCAATCCTCAGTCACATTTATTCTGTAAACCAGAGACACTTAAAGCCCTCACATACTGACAAGTCAAGTTTAGTCTCAGATATGTTCCAGTCAAGTCAAGACCAAATCCAAAGGCAGTTGGGACCAAGTCCAAACCCAGTCCTGACCAAATCAAGTCCTTTTTGAGGCTATAATAGGCAACAGTGTGTTCCCAATGCTGATATAATAATAAGGGATTAATGATGGACAGCAATATTTTTTTCTATAAACATGATTGATCTTCTCACTTATCCAGCACACTATGTTGGTAGAATCAACAACAAAGTTTCCTATAATGCCAGCTGATGTTAAGAATCAGCTAGCTATTAAGCTAACCAATTAATAAACTATTCCACTCAATTAAACTGATTTTGCAACAAAATTATAGTGATGACCATGCCTTATTTACTAATATACATACTAAAATCTTCACAAAACATCTGACAAGAGAGACCTCACTTTCTGGAACGTGAAGCCAATGTAACCAGCAGGGGGCGACCCCTGTAGTTGCAAAGAATAGTTGAACTGTATAGCAGTCTGTTAATAAATTACCCTACGGCTCACTTGATTTAATCCCTCAGTTAAAAATTCTGATGATAACTTTATGGCCTCAATGCTCATTCTGAATTACAGATCCACCTTCTAACCAAGCTAGTGCTTGTGTTGCTGAAATCTTAGCCTCCTCCTCTCCAGCTCTGCCTCAGTCTGTGGGCACATCTCACAGTCTCCATCAGCAGAAAGAGTTTTCTTATCAAGCTTTAATCACATGACCTATTGAAGGCTCAACTGTCAAGTATCTGTAGATAATCTGTAATGAGATAAATTCTCCTATACAGATCTTAAAAATGGTTTAAACATAACTGGTATTCAAGAAAATACAACTATTGAGATGATACAAGTGTGAATAACCACACACACTCCTCCCCCTCTTCCTTACAGTTGTGGAAAGAGCTGATCTTCTGCTCTCCGGTTATAAATTTAGACAGATGGGGGAGGCCCGTCTTTACGAGAATCAACTGTATTGACTGTGGCACACATGTTGGTTGTGGGGGTCGAGGGGGATTCTGTCACATACACCTAAATTTAAGCCATTCCCAGAGGCCAGGCCAAACAAAGCTTCAGGAAAAGGCCCCTGCTCTGGTACGGAGGGCCGGCGCAGCGCTGCTAGTCCGAAAAACAACAGGAAACACATGTGGAGGGCTGGATATAGGGAGGGGACGGCGGGCCCTGCAGAGCAGCCAGGAACCAGGATCCCAGGACTGAGACCCCACCTGACCCTGCCGGTTCCCACTGACACTTCCTTATCCGCTACATTAGGGCAAAGGTCGGGGCAGAGGGACGGGCAGCAGATGTCAGTGCTGAGCTCAGCGTCAGGAAGCAGCCTGGGCACAGAGTGAGGGATGGAAGGAGGGAGAGGAAGACATGATGGGTGTTTTGGTCCAATCTATGGCGTTGTCATGCTTACACAACACACAAACACAGCCTCTGTGCTCATGCAAAGCTTTTCCTGCTTTATACATCAAAACAGTACAACGATATATCTTGATATATATATGCAAAGATAACAGTTTTGTCAGGCAGCTGGGACGAAGGAGCAACACCTGTGTCCCATATTCCACACTGAAGTGGACGAGGGTCTTTCAGCCATGTTTGTTTTGAGAACGAAGCGAGTGGGATTACCGAATGGCTTGAACAGAGGCTGGAATGGGGTGTCAGCTGAGATGTGTATGAAGCCTTGTCTTACTCAGGCTCATACACAAGAGATGGATCACTCAAACGCACCCAGTGCCCCTCATCATCATCATCATCATCATCATCATCTTAACCGTCATCATCTTCTTCTTCTTTCATGTACTTCTCTCTGTTCTCTGTCGTTCCCCAGCGAGTCAGACAGAAAGCAGGGCAGAGTTTAGTCTGAGTTTGGGAAACGATAATCTCCTTTTCCAGCCACTCAACGCACAGCCAATGTCAATGTTTAGCTCGACACAGTGAACAGAGCGAGCCCAGTGCTTTGTGACGGGAAGTGATATCACTTTCTAAAACTGACAAACATGCATAAAAAGAGCTGTGAATACAGTACACGTCCCTCATCTGTTTCCTCTCACTTCAAAGTTTACTTTTTTCACATAACATTGCACTTAGGCCATGCATCTTTTAATCCTATTTGTTTTTGTATGTTTTCATATATCATGAACACACCAAAGTCAGAAGAACGACTCCCCAACTCGGGAAATAGGACCATTCGAGGAGCGCATGAATGCACCATTGGCCTTGCCGGAGGTCTGCACACTCTGAGCGCCATTCAAGTTTGAGAATGTTTTAACAAGAATATAATCTCCCCCTCACTAAAGACTCTTTAAACAGTGTCCAGCTGCCAAAAAGCCAAATGGAAAAAGCTCTCAATTGATAAAAATGTTGATAAAATTAACTGGGTCACCTTCAATTATTATTTTGCACTCACAGATATAACCTCGTCCAACAGCAGCAAGTGGCTGACAGACTTTTTTCTGCAGAGGATCAGACCTCATACAGACCTTTTACAGTCAAGGAACTTAACAACCAGTAACTAAATGTGTGGTGATCATCACAGTTTCTGCTTTTTTTTATTCTTTGCTTTAGCAGCTTTGAGGACGTGTTCCTAAACTTAATTCTATGCAACCCGACAAACGCAATTCAATTCATAACACACATCATGTGTCTAACATTGCATGACATTTCAATACATGACATTTTACTGCTTTGTATTCGTGTCAGTGTATTCAGAATCACAATGTTGCTCCTGGCTGGTTGAAAAACCCAGAGTCACTCGTCTACTAGTCGACCAAAACCCACCACACAACCGCCCCCCCACCCCCACACAGCCTTCGGAAAACAAACCAACATAATTGTGTTTGTCTGACATTTTGACACCACTAATGCAATGACTCAATTTTTTCATGTTAACACTGCAACCATCAGTTTCCACTGAGGTTCATTACAGTTCCATCTCATCTTAAAAACAAACACTATTTCCTCTGCACTGTGCTGTTTGCACATTTTTTGCACAATTTGCCGCTCCACCCCTGATAACATGTGCTGACAGAATCGTGCGTCAGAACCTTGTGTAAAAAGTCATAACCCTGATCTCAAATCATCCAGCACTCCTCATAACCTCAAGTTTTATTTCTAAAACTTTTATTAACGGCGTCGTCTCCTGTCAGAACATGATGGTGCGATTCTGCACTGCATCCAGAGTCAACATCCAGAGATGGATGAAACTGCAGTTGCAGGTGTGATTCCCGACGTGCCAGGACGGAACGAGAAATGTGATCCAGAAACATGCAGATGAATCAATCACACATAAACCTGCACGCGCTTTCTACAGCACTCAGCTAATCGACATGGCAAACCGCTGATTCACTGAGTGCTGTTTATTGAAAAAAATCAATCACTTAGATGCATGTTTAAACCGTGGGATTGGGGAGTGACTTTTTAAAATGAAATGCGTTAGGATGAATTTCTCTCTCATTTGCTTTCCGTCCTCATTCGGCATGGAGCTCACAGGCGATGGTAATGAAAATAAATACAGGCCTTGGGAATCCATGTCCATTCCAAGAGCCATTCATCTATGAAGCAACCTCATTCTTATATAAGAGTCCCTATTTGGATTCGGTTCACATCACAGTTTATTTAACTTGATTTCCCTAAATAGGGTCCTGATTGGGTTGCATAAGGGATCTGGGTCCTGGGTGGAATGGGTGGTTTGGGAGGGGGGGTGTTTATTGGACGAGGAGGAGAAGGACAGGGTGATCAGGAGGAGAAGAGTGAGAGAATAATGAGCAGGGTGTTTTAAGTTCAAGCTTCAACTTTATGTATCTAAGTTGGGAACTGGTTTGGCAGCCAGAAGTTACACAAATATTACATAAATACATAAACCAGTCGCTGATGCAAGGTGCTGTAAGACAAACTGTCATCGACATCACTGAAGTCTCTATCACCATCATTAACATGCAAGTCAGAATCAAACCTGGATCTCTGATACTAATGCATATAGCAAAAATGTACATGTGCAACACAGCCGGGCAGGTTAAGGCTAATAATCTGCTTGAAACTGTCTGTTCGTGTTAAGCTAAGGGTGGGTGGGGGGGCTGCTGGATCGGGTGTGAATGAAGACGAGTCTTCACTTCCTTCCACTGTAAAGAAATATAATTTAACATCATTTGGAGCCAGAGTCCAACAGTAGTGATCGGTTGGATTGAGATTTTTAGTTGTCATGTCATCAATCTTTATATACAGTCTTTGGGCCCAATTTTTAAAAAACTTTCTCAAATATATTTATGTATCAAAATAAAAGATTTATTCAGACTATTGTGTGTTAAAAAGTCACATCTGATTCCATTAAAGCTCGGTTAATAAACAAGAGATGCTGCTCCAGGGTGTTCCAGGGGGAAAAGCCTTTGGGAACCAATACTTTTGAGCTCCATCAGCACTTAAACACTTGAATGCAACAGTTGAATTGGAACTCTTGAATGTAAGAAAAGCATGTCCAGGAGTTGAGCAATATTTGACTCGCAGTGCTTCTAATGGTTTTTAAAGCAGGATAATAACCCAGCGTCTGCTTTTGCAAGACCGTTTATATTTTATGGATGTTATCCGTTCAGTTATTTCATAGTGCATCTGCACCTGAGTAAAATATAATATCTTAAACAAGCTTTTCATGGCAAACGCTGACAGGAAATGACAAGAAACTGGAGACTTAGCAAAGGCCTTCCCATGGCCGCTTGTATCACAGAATATTTTTGCAGATATTTGGCCCCGAAACCTCTGCAGTCAGTACATCCAAAATAAATCTGGAGCTGCAGCTGAGTGAAATACAAACCCAAGAACTTGTCTGCTGATTTATTCAGAAAGATTTTTGAGAGGCGAGAGAGATTTAACACACCGCAGACACAACAACTGTTCAGACGATAAAAGGTGCGCACATATTTCCACATAGGCTGACCCCAGGACCTCGAGACGCATCGTCACACAAAAAAATCCCAGACTGGCATGACAGCACTTTTAACAAACACAGACAGGTGTGTGCTGGGGGAGTGTGAGAATCCAAGCTAGTGTGATGACAATGGTGAGATCGCTAACACCACAGGCTTAATGTATAGTTCCCAAGGTCAAGCTTTTCTCCCACACATCTCGTCTGGTGAATAAGCCTCTGTGCGGCGCGGCGGCCTGTCCGCAGGCCCATCCGGATGCCGACGCAATTACCGCGGGGATATTGCGGCTGGATTCCTGAGTGGCCGCTGTGACATTTCAGGATTAGTCATGATGGCTGATAGCATGAGCGCCTGTTAATTTTATTATCAATGGATGGTACTGTCTGTGCTGTTCGCCCACTCATATTTGGGGAATTCTCTCTTCCTCTCCCCTCCTTCCGTGTGGTTCCTCTATATTCATCCCAGATCGGGTCGGCTTACTTTTAATTTACCTCCAAAACTGTAAATCAGACTTTCTAGCAAACATGTAGGATTTAATTTCACGAAGTTTGGCTCACAAATCTGTTCAACCTTCCTATTTGACGCTGTTTTTTTCTCTGTAGGTGCGAGTTCAGATACAGTTTGGGGCCTAATCCTCAGGGGATCACTGTATAGCGATGGGACGTGATGGACAGTGAGAACTATGTGGACTGTGAGATCCCCCTCTAAGCTCCTGTGATTGCGGGATAAGAAGAGGGTCTGCTAAGGCGTCTCAGAGGAGTGCGAGGAAGCATGTTTAAAAAAAAATTCATCTTCTCCTCTCCTCAACATCTGCAGCCACTCACAGTTTCCATGTTCTGGCCTGATGAGCCAACAACACATGTCGGGTCTGAGCGAAAACTCAGCACACACGTACACAACGAATGAGAGGCGACAGTGTGTGTGCGTGTCTGTGTTTGTGTACATTTGAGGCAGGGTAGAGATGTTCTTGGCCGAGGCACAATCAGGAATCAGACGTCTTTCTTTGCCAAGGACAAGTTTAACTCTATTCTGCTTATTTTTGGCAGCAGTGGTCCAAGTAAATCACAGTGCTGCTTTATTGGCAATTGCTGAGAAGCTACCATGGGCTGCGGCCCAGCTCCCATCCACTCACTACGTCAACAAGGCTCCGCGCTGTGTAGGGGTCAGGGGTCACACGGAAATACAAGTCCATGCCAGTGAAGGGGCACAGAAAGAGCAGCTACGGAGTGGAAACCCATTTTTCAAATGTCTGACAAAAGGAGGATGAAAGTGAGACAGCTGCCCCGTTTTCTCAGTCACAGACTGAAGAGGAATGTACAGTAATACTAGACTATGATTTAAGGAGGATCCTGACTGACTGAGAAAAAACTAGGTTTCTCAAGGCTGTCATAGAAGCTTTCATTGACTATTGAAAATACATCAAAATTGGCTAAAATCTGGTAGCTTAAGGTCACTAATAAAGGCCGAGTTCATCTGTATTCTTTTCCAGGTTGCACAGCAGTGACGCAGGCTTCTACAGAAAGGATACGATAATGCAAATGCTACCTCTAGCTGAGACAACAGCTGTGTTAAGTTTGGAAATCACAACACAGAATGCAGTGCTGTGGAAGCCATGTTGGTCAGGATATAAAAATCAAACAATACCACACACTAATGGTCGAGGCAGCAGTACATAGGACCTGCAGATCCCGTGTTGCTGTTTTTGTCAATGGAGTCTGGCTGCTTTGCAGGGAGTGATAAAATGTAGATTTTTTTTAAGGTGATCCCTATTTAAAGTGGTCAAAATATGTGTTGCTGCAGCCCCCAGGCACAGCAGCATCTGTCACCTCTTTATAGTCACCAGACTCCTTTGATAAAAACATGAATTCTTTCCTGCAGAACACAGAAGTTGTTGGTGACCTTTTTGTCTGTTATCTGTCTGGATCTTAGCTTGGTTTCACTGAAGTTGCCCTCCTTCTCCGAACTAGGGGCATACCACCCACTGTCGTCACATACTGGCTTTGGATAAAATATATATATGTAGCAACATCATCCTCCAGAGACCCACATCAAGTCACATGGGAAAGTTTTTCGACAGGCTTGAGAATGTCATTTTGAAGCTAAAACATGTGTACTTCAAACAAAAGTGAAAGTTTAAATTTAAATACATAAGAAACACTACTGGGGAGATTACAGAATAATATATTACAGAATCCAACCTGCCCTTTAAAGGAATAGGCTATGTAATTATGTAAAGCATCTGGTACGTTCAGGGCACCCTGTTCACAGTTCAGGGTCCTGGCTTGAGGGGGTTAAGGGGTTGTGGGGGGTAAGAGGGATAAATCCTTGTTGGTGTCTGTCCAGTGATCAGAGTATCATTACATGAGGATTAGTTGGCGGATCATCCAGGAGGTTACACTAAAGACAGCTGTGGTGTGTAGGGTGGTCTGATGGTCCTGGGAACTGAAGGTCCAACTCACAGAGACACACAACTAAACAGAAAATAACGTCATTTAAAGTGTGAGAAAAGTCTAAACCTGCTTCCAGCTCAGAAACAGTGTTTTGTCTGGGACTAAGACATGTGGTGGGCAGGCGGCGGAGGCCATTTTGGCTCTGAACTGCACTCAGTGGAAGAGTCAAGTGTCTGCAATGTCACCGCTACGATTCATGCAAAGCTGTAACCAAAGCTGCTCTCTGGGGAGCACTGGGCAACCGCTGCCGCAGTGTGTGTCACTGTGTGTTTGTACGTGTGGTATGTACGTGTGTGTGTGTGTGTGTGATGAGGACCGTGAGAAAGTCTGGAGGAACCCCAGAGGTTCAGACTTACAGACCAGAGGACTAATACTCACAGCAGGCCAGACTTCACTATCCTGTATAACACTCAAATTAAAAAAGTTACACTGACCAGAGCAGTGTGTGTTGTAAGTTGTGCTTATGTTGTTCTGTGTCATACATGTGAAAGCAGCTTTTATATGTAAGAACCACTGCACCTATGAAAACAACCTGAACATAAAGTTTTCCAGATTCTCTGTTTTCTTCTTTAGAGTTTAGGGGCCTTATTTTACCAATAAAACCTGCTTTGGCTCAGTGACTCCTGACGGCTTTAAAGACATACTACGCAGGAAACAAGTACACACTTCCTACACACCGCTAGATAGCCAAACATGCTAATGTTTGATGAGTACATCACATCAGAAAAACAGTTTCAAGCCTGTACATTTTGCCCATGTTTTCAATTTTAGAAAGACTAATAAAAAGTAAGTATTGCTCCTTTTAGATGTACCTGGACCTATCTAGTCGTGCTCCATCAGCGATTATGAGACAATTATGACTGTGAGTCGCTCTTCAGGATAGGGAAATCAACTCAACACTTTAAGGGCCCGCCTTCTGTTGACTCCACTATCTGGCTGACAGAGCTTTTCCAATGTAAACATCAGTGTAAACACTGAGGAAACAGTGGAGAAGATGTGCTCCAGCTATGACCCCGACCACATGGACAAGCAGGACAATCTGCATTAATCTAAGCATGGAGGAAATCAACACCAGCCTTGATGGATCCTCTCTGCCGGCATCCAGACTGCAGGTGTTGAATGGTAAAGCTAGTCGGCCTCCAGGTTTCCACATGTTGTCAGAAGTTGTTTAGCCGAGGTCGGATCCTGGAGCGAACCAGGTGACTCCGATCTGACGACCACATAGAGTTGAAGGAGCTTACAGAACTGTACTTCACTGAAGTTGAGCCTTGTGCTATTTTATGTGACGAATAAAATTGATTTATTGATTGCTCCAGCATGTGGAGTAATCCAGAACTTGGCCTGCCATGGTGCCATTGCCATTGGTGAGGGATTTAGCCAACGGTCAGTTATAAGTCTTACAGAGGCCGTTGTTGCAGAGATGTTGTTGAACAGGTGCTTTTTGTTTTGCTTTGTGCATTTCCTGCACTATGAGAGCAGCTGGCCCTCAAACTCCTGGCATGAAGACACTATTTTAAGCCATTTGAATCAGAACTGTGTCCTTGAACGCAACTTCAGCATAACAGAACTTCAGGTCTGGAAATCATGTGCACACACACATATTAGATGGTAAGTCTGATACACTGCTGATTGAAAGGAAGGATGAATAACAGCCTTGTGTTTGACGTCACTCTGACAGCTTTGAAAAGGGCCAAATAGGCCTCCTTTCATAATCGCTAATCATAGACCCGTCGCTTGGCAACGGCAACAAAAACACAACTGTTGCGGAACAAATTAGTCGATGTGATTCAGTGAAAATTCATAAAAGAGGACATGAAGCCCTGGATGGCGAAGGTTTGAGTCATGAGTGTCGTCATGCTGCACTGAAGAGCTGCATGGACACAGAAGAAGTCTCATTAGAATACCAAATTAATTATCCAGACGCTTTAACGTGCCTGGATATGTATTCACCATACTTGTGTACTTTTTCACACATATTCTGTCCCCCTCACTCTCTCACACACACATCCATGTATACTATGGAGTGCCTAACAACTCCCTGTGGATGAAATCCCTTTATTAGTGGCCAGTAGCCCGCTGGCTGGCTTTAAACCTGGCAGCGTCTGCCCGGGCCCCAGAGAAAGCAGCGAGCTATCCATAAATGTGATGATTGTTGCCCTGCGTTTTCCCCTGCGCTGTGTAAAAACCAGCCAATGACCTCCCTACCTCCCACCCTGGCACCAGTCTCTTCCCACTGGCCCCAGAACGGCTCCCGCAACAGAGCCTCGAGCTCCAGTCGCCTGCACTTAACTGTAATCGCAGCGACATTATTGGGAATTCAATAAAAATAACAGCCGCTGAATCTTTCACCCAAATTATAGGGTTGAGTCTGGGGCTGATTGAGGGGTGGGGGGGTCGGAGGAGTATGGTGTGGGGGTCTTGAGGAGTAAAAATAAGGGGTGGGAGTGTGGGGGATGTACAGGCTGAACCCTGAGTTATGGCCACAAACTGACCGCTAATGGACCCAACTCACACTCCTCTGTGATTTGTGAGGGGTGAGGGGTCGCTCCACAATTCTCTGTCCCTGCTCTGGATCCAAGAACCTCGCAACACGGCCATTTATTTTCTCCATCCTTCAGTTACTTCCTCTATACACTAACACGGCGGTTTTCAATCAGGGGTTCATGATCCCCAGAGGAGTCACAAGATGATTCATAGAGTGTGAAAACATGGATATTCAATTCACAGCCACACAGCTGTGTGATAAATGACTATTTTCCATATAAAATTAGCGTTTGCAGCCTCCAACATTCTCAAATTAATCAAATTAAATAGGTTTGAAAAGGGAATATCACATTTGGTGTTGCAAAGTCACACATGTATGTTCGCAGCCACTGCAAGGGGCGTGAGTGGGGGTCCAGCTGATGTATGGGTTTGATTTAGATTATGTTGGGTTTACAAGAAATAAACTGGCCACTGTCCAGTTTCTGATTTGGCTCACAGTTTAATTACTTCGGCATCATTTCTGTCAGTTCTGCTAACATTCAATTCACAAAGTAATTGATGAGATCTGGGAACAAGCAACATTGCAAGCCCCACAGCTGGGGAGGAAACATGCTGTTCAATGATCAGACAAGTTGTGAACAAGCCAACAGTTATCAGGTTGTCCAAACATCTTTATTTCAAGACAAAACTGAAAGTGACTTGCCTGAAATATTGGCCATAATCCCTTGTTGCACAGGAAAGCTGTGTGTACACAGTTGATGCAGAGTTACACCTCTTACTAACATACATTGAGTCACCGAATTCTCATGAATGGGTTTGTTTGATTTCCTACTAAAAGCAATGCAGGGGAATTTCTACAATGTTGTGCAAAAAATGGCCGATGCTGCAGAAGGAATTAAGGTTAAATTCCTATTGATTTACAAACAAACATACTTATTTTAGCAACTGTTAGGGTCGCCCCCTGATGGCCATCAGAAAGAATACTTGTTTAAGACACATTCACATTGGCTTCACTGTTGAGGCCCAAAGATGGCAGCTTGGACTTTCATATTGTTTTGCTAACATGCAGCAAAACATTTGTTGGAGAACAGTTTCAGAGTCAATTTTGACTGTATCATGACGATAATGTGAGTGATATAATTTTACCATTTACCTTCATTTTTTCCCTCCAAATAACTGCATCTATCGTGGGAGTTTGAATGATCATTTGCCTGCTAATATTTTTTTTCTTTTCTCCATCTGACTTCATTTTAGCAATGTCACCCTGTTCCCAGATCTCAGCAATTAACTTGGTTAGTGCAGTGTTGTAAGAAAGACAGCCAAAGCTATAAAAAATAAAATAGGCTTGTAATAAATGATTTCTTATTTTCTCTTGGTTTTAAATGGATTTTCACATTATTTGATGGTGTTCATTTTGCTTTAAAAGTGTTTTCCACCGTGGAGGGAAGAAGCGTCTAAAGACATTCTTTGTGAGTGCAAACCGCTTTGCTTTTCAGGGATGAGCACCAACAAAGCTGTGAACGAATCAAGTCAACCTCTCACTGACCGGTGGGTCTCATCCAGAGGTCCGGCAACAATGTGGGACTCCCAGTGGGCCAGTCCAGGGAGGGTGTTTAATAGCTGGGTGGAGTCCTTGAGTTAAAGGCTTTCCAGAATAAAAATTACAACAGCTCAATTGGGAGACATAATATCAGATGAGCTTTAACTATAACGATCCATGCAAGGACTCTGGGTAGTCGGGGCAGCCAGTGGTCATAAGATACAAAGTCATTAGGAAAGGAAATGATAGTAGATATAAGAACTAAAGTTAAAAACATGCAATAAAAATACAACTTGTGTATGTGCATAACTGCTCTATTACAATCCATGCAGCAGCTTGCTCAGTGACGCCATCTCTCCTCCTCTCCCACGTTTGACAAGAAGCCAACGACTCAGAGCAGCCAGCTGTTTCTTATTTTTCTTCTGCACCCCCCGAATCCTCCACCCATCCCCTCCTTCAGTCTCTCCTCCATCAGCACTCCCTCCATCCAAACATCCAGCCCACCTCCCCTCCACATGGGAGCCGCAGAGCCTACCTGATACCCAGATCACACACACACACACTTGCACACACAGGAAGGGTGGAGGAACCCAGAACACATATGATTGGTCTTTCCCAGTGTTGGATGTTGGAGGTGATTTGATTGGCTCGTGCCCTATACACACAATCCCCCTCCTCCGAAAATGTGTAATTCTTTCAAAATGATATATTCTGTGTTTGCAGTTTAAAATATGAATTTAGGAATGTGTGTGCTTTCATGTATCCACAGTACTGAGGCAGTAGTAGTACACAGACCGATGTGGGTAACTCTCTCTCTCTCTCTAAGGTGTCAGCTGTTTGACTCTACAGCGATAGCGTTGTGAGGGGCTAGACACACACAAACACACATAAACTGTCCAATTAGCCCCTGACATGAAAAACAGTACTTAGAGCTGTTTTCCTGTAGTTTATTGAGTAAACAGCGCAAGTGAATGGGCATCAGACAGCAGCAGTAAAAGGCACACACATAACTGACAGTGCCCCTCTCTCACTTTCCCTCCGTCTCTTTATATCACTCACTAACTCGCCCTCTGGGCCTTAAATAGCATCTCTTTATATCTAAATATTTTGCTTTTTTTCACAGAGGAGATGATTGAATGATTCCTGAAATCCAAGCCTGTCAAAATAAGTCTACAGACCTTTTGCAGATCCAGTGGACCACTCAAAATCGACTCAACACACACATATTTATCCAAAACTTCTTCAACTTCCTTCTTCAACCAAACAGCACATACTTCTTGCTTTCCTACACTATTTTTATTTTTTTACTTCATTCATGCATGCATGCTCTCCCTCCATCACACACACACAAATATAAGCACAGAAAGCATCTTTGTTCTTGCCCTATCTGGAGAGGGTGAAAGATAAACAAGCATTCTTTTGGAAGAGATGAAAGAGAGCTGGAGTGATTGTGAGGGAGGAGGAGAAGCTAGGGGGGAGGTGATGATAAGATCTGACCCTAATTATGTGGGTGAGATAGAGCCCCATATTGGAAGGGGGAGGATGAGGGCTTCTCCTGCAGACACCAAAAAACAGATAGCAGGACATTACAGTTGTTAATCTGAATATGGGCATCACAGGAATTCCTTCAAAGTCTGAAAGCTGCCACAAGGAGTCATGTGGTTTCTTTATCAGTCTTTTAGGCAAATGGCTGGGGAACATCAGGCCAAATATGCAATTAAAGCAACATTGTGTAACTATTTTACCTAGAAAGAACAGCCTCATGCTATTCTGAGATGTTATTCTGAATTCTAATAGGACGAATGGTGTCATTCCCACACCCCCAAACACCTGTTTTGCACAATGTAACTTTGGTGAGTGGGAGCAGACTGCAACAAAAGTGACTTTACGACACTAACACCACCAGCTGTCGCTGATTTTGGTCAAATTGGGTCATATTTTATGAAGAAAATGTTTTCTGGTTTTCCCTCTGATGTCCTTCAGATGTTGTGTGATATAAAGAGTTTCCTAATGGAAAGAGCCTTTGTTTGTTGCTACAGTAAAGCTAACTGCTGCAAACTGTAGCTGCAGTCAACTAGTTCAGTCATGGTGCAAAGACTTCCAGCATCGGGGAAGTGTTGATGCAAAGGAGCGAAACCAGGTTCAGCAGCCTACACACACATCGTGGCAGACGTAAAGAGGACTATGATGAAAGAAGCAAAGAAGAGAAATGCAGAGAGTGATTGAGCAAGAGGAGCTGCTGGATAAGAGTACATATGCTGCAATTCAGACAGTGAGTTGGCCTTCTTGTTGGATTATTAAGTAATATTAGCTGGCTTGCTATGACTTTTGTTGCTGCATTTGCTTGATGTTTGGCTGAGGTTGTCAACTAGTTTTTCATTTGTCAAATCAAATTATATGTACAGCTGTTCATATATACGAATTACAACAGGCATAAAAACAGATGGGGATATAGCTATCACTTGCATAACTGTACAGGCAATTACAAATTAACATGTTATAGCATATAGCTAGCATGCTAACACCGAATTTACAGGCTAAATTTCTTCTCACTGCTTTCAATCTTAACACTTAGCTAAGATAAAAAAATAAATAAATAAAAAAGTCTCCTGGCTCAAGCTAAATGTCAAACTATCCCTTTTAATAATCAGACTGAAACTTGACAGGTTTGATCCTTTTTACATGGATAGGACTGAGAGGCCTTGAGCAAGTCACCTAAATTCCTCACTGTGTCCTGACAGAGTAATGTGCTGCCCACTGCTTCTAAGCCTGGTGTTTTCACCGGTGTGAAAAGGATAAATGGACAATACTACATACTCAATTCTAATATTCCAACAAAAAAAATCTTTGGTGTTCCTTTTGGACGGTCTGAAACACAGCTGGTCAGCAGATGACGCAACTCTCTTGGTGGAAACTTGGCAAGATGTAATAATCAAAGCTTTCATAGATTAAATGCTGAAACCATGTTATATAAACAATGGATTTAAAGGTTGAACAAAGTTAGAACATTGGATTGTTTATCTATGCATGTCAGAAAGTTTTTACTCTGAGTTATAAATGCTGGAAAGTAAAAACTCCTCATGACTGTCTTATTTTAAAATAAGACATCAAGTCTGCTGTTAAGGTTGTTAGTTAGTCATTCATAAAAGGTTTTTTTATGTGTTATGATGGAGAAAGATAACAGCATCTAGATTAGTTTTGTATGACCTTCCACCCCAAATGTTGCTCTTACTAATGGCTTTTTCTGATCTAATCGATAATCAACATTATTTAAGCCATTGATTACAACTTAGTTACCCTTTATAAAGTTTCTTTTATTCAAAAGTTTTACACAGAACCCATAGATGCTAGGTTAATGGTGTAGAGGTACACTCTGCTGGGCACTTTCTGATTGATACATGGGGAGCCGACTCTGCCTCTCTACATCCAAACCAACAACAGCGTCCCTCCACCATTTCTCTGAACCATCTAGACCACAAATTAAATTGTTTTAAGTCATCATATTTAGCTGCATACACTGATTTTAGCTCCTGTTCACCAGCTAGTTGTTGACTCTCTCCCACTGTTGTTTGGTGCAGGACAAGTACTGTTCTGCTGGTACGGCGCTCAAACAGCTGGCTGCTGCTGCTGCTGCTGCTGCTGGAATTGAAGCACTAAACTAAAACAGTAAAGCTGTAAAACCAAAACAATTTTGGTGCAGCTTAAGTCTGCGACTCATAAACATCAGCAGACATTCAGATTCTTCCATGTTTGCCTTCCCTCTGGTCTTTAGCCCACTGAACACGGGTTTAATTAAAAGGAGATCGAGTGACTGTCTTTGTCATAAACGTGCTGCTGCACTGACTTAGCATTGGGGGTATTGCCAATTGAAAGGGCTTTGAGTTGTTGTTTCATTTCAAATCATATATGTTGGGAATCTTAAACTGTGATAATGTGTCTTACAGACTGTATTGCTCATTTAAATAAGTGACCTTATACTAATGTTTCATATTGTTAGAAGCGATAGATCAGCTCAGTGCTCATCAGTATCAGTCAGGTCTTAATGTCTAACACTTGGTTGTGGAAAAGAAAAAAATGGTGCCACAACCCAAGGCGTCATAAATCACACAAGGGCCAATCCCTTACTGTAAAACCCTCAAAGGCACACTGTAAAAAGCAGTTATCAACAGAGGGAGGGGTGATGTTTGGATGGTGTGTGTGTGCTGGGCAGAGGGGGGTTGAATGGAAGAGAGCGGATGGTGATAAGATTGAAATAACTCAGCCGTGTGTTTACTTTAAGAGTCACTGGTGCTGGTTGTAGTCCAGACCAGCTGAGAGTTGTCTGCAAAATGAGGGATTAGGGAGGGAAAAGTGTGCATGTGTGTGTGTGTGTTTGTGCCTGTGTGTGCCCATTTTCATTCCCTACTGTAAGTATGGTACAAAAGGTCAATAGGCTAAAGAAGCGAGTAGCTTGCATCATATACAATAAAAGCAGGAATGCTTTCAATCTGCTTGGATCTATTTCCACGCCTGTCTCTCTCCATCCTGGTTTTTCGTTCTTTCCATCAGTTCTCTCTCTCCGTCTCTCTCTCTGTAGGGATTTAACGTGGATCAGTGTGCCCTGGTGCAGCCAATCACAGCCGTCCTGAAGTCTTTTGTGCCAAGCGCGAGTGTGTTTTTTGAGTTATGTGTACTCAGTCGACCGCAAAATCTAAACACATGCATGCACGCAAGCACACATACACACACACACATAAACACAGCATGTCAAACTACCAAATTCTCCTGGTGTGCATCATATTTTCACTGTTCTTATGTTATGGCAAGTGGTTTTACTTATACAAGTTGTGGTTCTGGGAAATCATGTTTTTTTCCTCCATTATCCATCAGTTTAGCATGGCTGATGACTTATACAACAACTTCTGAGCCTCAGGTGCCATTGCTATAGGGGAGAAGCCAATCTCACATCCAAACACATTTCCATTTCACAACTCTTCAGGGAAGGCCCAACATATTCTCATCCCAACTCCACTAATTACATGCATACTGGTTTTTCAAAATAAACTTTCGTGTTCACAGGAAACTGTTCACTTTAGGCAGTAAAACCACGTGACGAGGTAAAAGAACAGGGTTGGGCTTAAAACAATTGCTTTCACACTTTACCGGATGCAGTTATGCAGGTTGACTCCAAATAACAACATTAATTCCTGGTTTCACAGGTACAAGAACACCAATGTCTGGGTCAAACAGTGACACAAGCTGAGGGGCGGGACACAGATTAGAACATGCACATTTCTTTACATAATATCAGTCTTCAAAACAGAGAACTATGAATCGCCTTTCTGGTCAGTGACAAAATCCAGAAATGTCTGAGGAAGCAGGAGGATAAATATGTTACCAGAACTGTGTGGGCAAAAATGAATCTTAATTTAAAATGTCACGCCACTGCTGCCCGTTGCCTGCAATGAATTAACTAAAACATGCTCGTTGACACATCTTTGTGTTCCTTTACATGTGGAACAAACAAAACTGAACCCCTGGTTCATTTTGGGTTACAACCAATAGTTTAAGACAGCAGGATCCTATGCTGTGGTATTTTCCTATTCCTATAGTTCCCCTCTCTTTACACGCTCTGCTGCTTTTCATTCTCTCACATGGTGATTGCTGTCTGTTTTTCAAGAGCCCAGCGATAGTTCCCTGGTGGATGGGGGGCCGTGATACTTTACAGATGTGTAGGCCTGTGTGTGTGTTTGTGTGTGGGAGTGTGAGCACGCCACTGCAGTTTGCACTGATCTGTTCTTGAAATTACAAGCAGGCCTATCAGATGAGGAGAGCTCCTGGTTGCTGCAGCTTTCACCTCACCACAACTGCAAGTCGAGGTATGTGCATCCATTTGTTTTTGCATACATGCATGGATGTGTTGCTTTCCCTGCCAACCAGCATTCCCTTTGTCACTCAAAAGCAGGATCCAACAAGACTGCATTTATTAACCCAAGCAATCCTTTGGAAATCCCACAGAATCCTCTGTAAGTCTCCTAAAGGCCCCTTATAAACACTCAAAAAGCTTACCTCATGCTTTGCCTCATCAAGGTTCTGCATTTCCAACCATCACAGACAAAAGATGGAGATGCTCACCATGCAGTAATCAGAGACAGGCTGATTGAATGGCGAGCAGACTCAGAGGCAGCCAGAGCTCGTCATTTGGGTCACTGTTACAAAACATGAGGAGGGCTATTATCATGAGAGGATATTTGCTGTCTGTGTGTCTTCCCAGGCTGGTTATACTCATTCAACTCACCAGATACTATCACTGCCCTCAGAGTCAGATACTCACACTAGCTTCAATATGAAATGCACTAGGCTTACCATTAACTCCAGTATAAACCCAACAGTGGCAATATTAAATACTCAACAAGTGGAAGTAATAAAGAGTGCAACAGTCAGTTAAGGGTGGAAAGGGTGGTGTATAGGTGAAGACAACACCATACTTAAATTTGAAAAATTACCTGTAGATGAATTTCAGGACATCGGAAAAAAGGGTTTCCCCTTCCCCACACTTGGACTTCCAGATATAGTTTTGGATCTGCATCAAAGAAGAAAGTTTGGTTGATTTCTTTTCATATGGCTTATTTGGGGCATATACTCTCTGTAGATTTAAAAGATAATGGGGCCTAGGATGGATCCCCGGGGGACTCCACAATCTGATGTTTCTTAATGAAGGCCAGTCGGAAAGAGTGGTCGACCATGATATAGACTGCACTTAATAAAGACGGTATTTTTTAAAAGAGATCATGGCTGCTCATATAGTTGGTTGGTTACTGTGTTTTCTGTTTTTTTGAGAGGAATAGTAATAAAGGCATTAACAGTCTTGAAATAAATTGCTGCAGTGATAATAATGAATACATGTATATAGGGTGAAACACATTGGAACATGTTTGTATGAGTGTCAAATCCACATACAGAAGTGTTATGACAAACAGATACATCTACAAGTTAGTCATTGTCTATCTTAATGCTATTTGGGAGCCACTTTTGTATGCATTTTTCAAAATTAAGATTTATTGTGTTAAATGAAAGAAGTGTGACCCCTGACACTACCAGAAACAAAAGTTAACACATGCAAAAGTCATGCAACAGCGCCCCCTCATTCAGTAGAAATAGGTCAATATTTTACATGGAAGTTCAACCTTTTGTCAGTTTTTTTTAATGAGTGTGGTGTCTTTTATTGTGTGTGTGTGTGAGCGTGTGCGCTGACAAAAAAAAGAGAGAGATATTACCTTTGTCCTTGGCAATGCTCCAGCCGGGCCTGTGCCTGTACTCGAGGATTAGGTGTCTCTCAACACCTACACCCCACCTCCAACCGCTGACTCATGGACACACACACCCACACACAAGCACACTCACACACATACACACACTTATCCAGAAAATCTGTGCTGATTGCACATGTCTAGGCCTGTTATATGTGTTGCAATTGCTATTAACACACATACATAGTAACACAGGGTCATTTAGTGTATAAACACACAAACACTGACACACAAGTATGACTGTGTATACACCAATACAGATTCGCAGAAATGTTTGGATCGGGCCGTTCCTGTCCACATACATGCACAAGCACATGAAGATGCACACATGTACAGATGCTGATCTGACAAATAGCCCCTACTCCCAGTGTATATGACACAGCCATGAAGGGTCAATGTGTGTCTGCATGCATTCAAACTCAGAGGTATGGCTATACAGCAGTAAGTACTGACAGAAGCATACATGAAAATGCACACAGATACATACAATAAGAAACCAAGAACACAACACGCCACTATCACTCATGTAGGTCTGGAGTAAAGCTCCTTAGGCTTAACACCAACCAACAAACAAAACTGGTTCAAGTCAAATTGTCAGAGCAGATATTTGGCAGGTCTTGAAGTGCAGCTGCATTGTACTCACTCGAGATAATCGCAGTCACTATGCTGCACCAGAAAACAAACCAGGAGGGACCACGAACCAGGACCAGCCCCGGACATCTCTGTTTCTTCCCTGACATTTGGAAAAAAATAGTGTGTCCTGTGTTGTTGTTGGTAGTTGCTAGACTCTGAGGATAATTTCAAAAAAATGTCCACTTTAAAAGCTGAAGTGTAAAAACACAGTTTGTGGTTTTATCAAGAGTAACGTACAGGACTATTTACATGCAAAAAACAGCTGGGCGCAACGGCTTCCTGGGGTGTCTTGTTGTCCTTGGCAACCTCATGGTTGCAGCAGGACATCACTGCACCCCGCCACGAAATAGTCTAGCCTTGCTTTCTGTGGAAGTCAAACAACTAATAGGAAACATATTAATCAAAGGTTAGACATCCTGGTTGGTGGACTTTCTTGTCTTGCAAAGAGCCACACAATCTGTTTCCCTCTGTTTCCTGTCTTTATGCTAAGCTAAGCTAACAGCATATTAATGGGCAGAACATGTTATCAATCTTGTCATCAAACTCTGGGCAAGAAAAATTTGAGCTATTCCTTTAATGCCTTGTAACATTTGAGAACTGGAGCAGAGTTTCAGTTTCAGCTGTAACATCTCCTTGTCTACGCAAGGCTTTAATTGAAGACCTATGGGCTCCCAGTAAGCAGTGTTGCATTTCAAACACTCAGCAGCCATAAATCGTGTTGTTTCCAGGACCCCACTCTGAAAGTCTCAAAGAGGGGTCGTAACACAAGACAGAGTCCAACCAGTACACCTGATTTGTGTCATAGGAAGATGGTTACTGGAATAGCACTTGGTTTAAGTCATGTGCATTACTGTCTTTATTTGAAGAGGCCACAGAGAGATTCTGACGTATGCTGGCGCTCCAACAGAGAGCGGCAATGAGAAACAGACCTTGGTTGGGTGGGGGGTGGAGTAGAGGTAAAGAAGGAGGGAAGGAATTATCGAGAAATTGTGTGAGAGAATTAGATTTTTGACACGTTTTTATTGGTTGCAATACAATACCACTGCCAACTGATAAAAATACCTCATGCTAAACCAAGCACCAATAAAGCCAGATAAAGATTAAACTGTCTCACATTTGGAAATCAAGTTCTGGCATTGCAAGAGAAAAAGAAAGGGGAAAACAGTGAGCAGAGGAGCAGAGCAAAAGGCAGTTAAATCAAGGTCAACTAACACCATAACTCATTTTGTTGGCTTGGTGGCTGGTTTGGCAGTGATAGTTTGGAAGATCCTAAAGAACTCAGAGTTCCAATTAATTTCCAATGGGTGGATCTGCATCCAAGGGGGACGCATTCATGTCCCAGTGTCCCATGCAGGCTTGACTTCCTGCTGTCCAAGCAGAATGAATGGAGTGTGAAAAGACCATCTGGAAAAATGAGAGGTGATCCAGGAGAAGTAAAAGAAGTGACAGAGGGGAAAAGAAGAAATGTACGAGAGAGAATGGAGGGATATTAATCTTTTCGGTCAGAGGTACAGCACAGACTCTCCTTAGAGTCACGTATGACATGTTGCAGGCCAATGGTGATGAAAGCTGCATCTAAGTTGTGATTTAAGTGCTGCTTTTGATACCATAGATCATAATATTTTATTAGATCACAAGAAAAAGTACTTTTGAATATCTGGCAAAGCTCTTGAAAACATTTCTTTCTATTTATCTGCTCTCCAGCTTGCTGAGAAAGTGTCCAACTTTGGCTCTCTGACCTCTGGAGTTCCTCAAGTGTCAATCCTGTCTTCCTTTCCCTTTGCATGCTGCTTTTAGGGCACGTTATCAGTCAGTTTTACTGTTTCACTTACAACTGCCATGTCAATGACGTCCAGTTGTGTTGACCAAGGAATAGTTCGGCACAGAACTCCTGTAAAACAGCAAAGTTGTGTTTTAAACTTTAATTTTGCATGGGTTAAACAAAAAATAATAATAGTAGTAGTGAATCCTTGCTTTCCAGAAATATATAAGCCAAACTTATATACTTGAGAAACCTCGAACAAAAACTGTAAAGAAACACTGGCAACCGTCCCAGCAGATCCGGAGACAGGCGGCCGGCTAGTGTTAAGATCTAAGTGCAACTCTTCAAATGCATACAGGTCAATCATAGCATAGCATGAGCCAGCTCCAACCATCTGGCAAAAGCAATGTGCTTTCCAACACTGTGGCATTAAGTTAGTACTTATTTAGCAGCTGGTTTCCATACTTTGGACCACTACACTGCTTGTCTGGCCATTATTGCCTTCCCTCAGTGAGTCCATGACCTGCCACAAGTTGCTTTATACAGAAGTTAGAAGTCAGAAGAAGTCAGCTACAATTCTTTGCTATGGTAGTGGTTAAAATTAAAATGGCTGCTCCTCTGACCATCCTGGGAATGTCCAATGTACTCCTATTCTATTTCTGTGGTCACACCAACACAATAATTAACCAAGTACCCGTGGGTAGAAAACCATCCAAGACAATCAGTGGTTTTGATCCATAGGGTCAAAACAATCCATTGGTGAATGAGGGAAGTAAATCCAGAATTGCATCAGTGGTATATTGACTCTAAGTGATTTTAGTGTGTACTTACTTTAACTATTGGGTTGTCAATCTGCCATGGATGTGTTTATCCAAGTAGTCCCTCCTTTATAAAAAGTTTCAGATTTGATTAGTTGGCTGTAAAAATGGAGAAAGAGAAAAGCGGTCAATGGGGGAAGAAAGCCATGATGATTTAAATGGGAACAGACTGAAAGGGTAACAGACCTGGGTCAAATAATCTTGAACATTTACTTTAACCTGTTTGCAGCACCAGCAGGTTAGGTGGGGTTTACACCATTAAAACAGCTCAAATAGTGTCATGTCAAGTTGCCAGCCACAGAAAAGTTCAACAAACTGACTTTCAAATACTTTCAAATGATTGTCTAATAGTTCTGGCACTCATTGTATTGTTCTATGTGGCAAATCCCACCCATCTGGCACCGAGGCAGAGCCAACACAAATCATAAAAATTATCGTCAAAAATTATTTGGCTTCGTTTTTGGGTCCCTGGTGGGAAGAGGGGGAAGGAGAGATGGAAAAATATAGAGTTCTCTGACTCTGCCATGAATCTCTAGCTCCCCCAGTGGGGCTGCTGAGGCGCCTCTCAGGCATTCTGCATCCGTTTGTCATGTTCTTATCTGTCATCCATTAAAACATAATGGAGAGCAGATGCCCTGGAGATGGATAGCAAACCATAACACCCACCCACGCACACACGTACACACACTGAGACACTCACAGACATCTGTAGCATCCATAGAACTAGGTCTAATTACATAACACTTGCCTCGCTCCCTGTGGAACACTGGCAACCATGCCAGGTTTCCTAAATCAAGAGATGCTGGGGTGATAAGTGACACACACACACACGTAAATATACAAAATGGCAACTTAGACGTACACAAACGCACACTTAAACAGAAGGAAGTGTGTACAAACACACTTTTTGCACGAATATACAAAACTGATGGAATGATCAAAAGCAGAAAAAGACAAATGCACGCACACAGCCAGTCACACATTCAGATGCAGTGATGTAGCGATGGGGAAATGGAACAACAATTAGCGCAACGCCTTGGGAGAGCAACGCCTATAAACTGCTGAGGACGCAAAGCCAAGAATAGACCGTCAGAGAAAGGAAGGGAAGAGGGGAAAATGTGCACTGTCACTGGGACCGAACCACCATCGAGCTGTCACCTGCCAAGAAAAACAGCCATCACTAACAACACTGAAGGAGAAAGAGGAAGAGAAAGAGAGAAACAGACAGGGAGGGATGGAAAGAGAGGAAGGGAAAAAAGGCAGATGGGGAGAAACAGAAGCAGAGGGACAAAGAAAGAGCTACAAAGAGAAAGAATAGGAAAGCGAGTGTGAAATGGATAGTTTGCAGTCAGCGCCGAGGTCAGGGCTACAGGGACGACGTAATTGGACGACCCCCTGAAGGAGATGATGATGCTGTACGGTGATTGGAGGTGAGAGCCGACGCCGTGGAGACGGAGCCAAAGTGGCCGTCCGTTTACGTGGAAACGAACATTGTTATGAGTACAGTTTGTCCTCTGATGTCATGCTGCTGCTTCTCATGGCCGGGCCTTCAGCCATAATGCCGGTTTACTGGTAACACACAAACACACACGTACACACATAGTGACACACTAACACAGAAAAACACACACGCTAACACATAAAGGCACAACAGAGTGAAAGTGCAAATAATCACATATTAACACTCACAATTCACATAAATACATATAAAAAAGGTTATACAAAGGTGTGAAACAGCAACTCAGACCTTATAAATACAAAACCTCTGTCACTCACTACTTGGACCACTTACTATTTTACTGTGAATCAACAAAGTGATGATGATGATGGTGATGATTATACAAGAGGATCCTTTTATGGATATGCAGCGGGTAAGTGTTGAGAACTTTCCCCTCCTTGTATACGGAGGCTTCAGGGTCTGAACAGAGGGTTAGTAAGCCGGCTGTCTCACTCCAGGCTCGGCTTGCGATGACTGATTCTATCTCCTTCTGGGTTTGGCGAACGCTGACGGATTCTGTCACCATTGGCAAAGTGGGTCTCCACATGCACAGTCACTAGTCTCCACCCTGCAGCCTTTTAACACACATACACACAGGGAGCAGCACACCGTCTACTTGGAGTAAAACTGGCAATCTAAAGCAGCATATCATTCTAGTATATTACAGGGACATACCAATGTAAAGAGTCAACCTTTTCATTTAATGTGATAAAATAAGTCTGCAAACCATTCAAACTAACATTAATCATGCTATTAACTAAGCATACGTAAGTGGTCCCATGCACTGGGTATTGTACATTGTCAGCTTTTTGGAATTGTTTCTCTAAATTTGAAACTATGTACACTCAGACAGTAAGCCAATGTTAGTCCAAGTTGAGTGTCAGTGCAACAAAGAGCCAAAAATGGTTTCTCCTTACAGAGTATTTACTCAGCCTGTCAGTCGATTCATTATATAATTGTCCAAAGTTAACTGCAAATTAATCACACATTTTGTATCTGTTCAAAGTTTACTTTATGGGGAGATTTTTCAAGTGTTTAATACCCCACTCTTAGCATGGGAGTGGACAAATATGGTTGTTTTCTGAACATGTATGTAGACTTCTGCTTACTACCCAAGAAAAAGTGAAAAGTAAAAGTCTTGATCCACTCATTTCAAATGTCACACTGAGTGTGAACAGATGTCATATGAATCAGGAGAAGTGTACAGCCTAAACAATTGGTATTTTCCATTTATTATTTGTCAGTTTTGATAGTTTTTCTAATAATAACCTTAAAACAATTGACTCTGAACAATGATTGGAACACCTCTGTTTCCAGGCTCATAGCCCAGCTCAAAACAGTAACATAGCTGGTAACAAAAACAGCTTTTCACCGACGCCGGTGGAAAGAGATTTATTTCTGTTCTGTAGCTGTAAATACAACACATGGGCACACTGATAACTAGGCACTACTTGGGCCCATATATCAGACCCATATATCCATGCATTGGACCAATTGGATGTTGGAACAATGCAGTTCTCCAGACTTCGGCAGATTTGCTGAGAATCAGCTCAACCAAGCAGCCCATGAGCTCGGTCCGGGGCAGTGCTGGCACCCAAAATTGGACCAGACTCGACATGACATTTATCACAAGTCTGGCATCAATCCCAGAAGCAGCCATACTGGATTTACGCCTCAATTGGGCCCATTTTGGCCTCATGGGAATCTAACATCAGCCTTTGTTAGAAACAATATTTGTCTTTTTGATGTCATATTACCTTAAAATACCAGACTAGCTATATCAATATAAAACACAGTATAACTGATTCTGAAGTGTTAGCTAAAAGCTATCATCAACCTTCTACCCGACCTTGGGGCCGCTTTAGTCAACCGCACAGACAACTGGACCAAATGATTTGGGACACATGGATGATGTCTTTCTTTCCAACCAGCCAATATACCAAACACTGTGTACTCCATTAGAGCAGAAAGGAAATCCCAGTTGCTGTGGAGCACCAGCCAGAGTATACAGCTACTGAACTCTGCTGTAGGTGAGGCCAAACAAGACTCGACCTGCTCCATGCATGGATTATTAACACATGACTGGATCTGTTCTTGTTTAATTAGCCTGGTTGATCTGCAAACAATCGGAGCAGGTTTATTTTGGCTAATGTGTCATCACCGGCACCGTGTTATGTCTTGACAGATGAGGTGAGCTGGGACCTTTGGATAATTACACATATAGATTGTGTGATTCCTTTGTTTTGTTAAGTAGTTAATGTTGTCATGCTGAACAAGGACCAATAAACTATCATATTTCAAAGAGTGTGAGTGTATTGTACAGTCGATGAATTATTGAAAGCAGTTAATTAAGAGTCAACTCCTATTGCTCTACTTAGAGAAGTAGCTTGAGGGCAGCAGTTGAATTGGGAGGATCAAACACTCACACCTGAAGGAGTAACAAAAAAACATATCTGGGGATTTAAACTCACAGCCATTAGATTGACAGGTTGGCCGGGTGTTAAGTAATGCCGACCTGTAAATGGAGGTCATAGGTACAATCCCCTCACAATCCCAAGGGAAGTAAATACCCATTAGGGTTCTTAAGCAGGGCCATATAAACCCCAACATGCATAGAAGGCACCACAAGATGAAAGAACAAGAGTAAAGGTCAAAATGTTTTAATGATACATAAGTTAGAATAAATAATTAAGCCAGGTTTATAATTATATGTTTATTTGAAAATGGTTTAATAGATGGCTATGATTAAGCAGCCGTATCTGTGCAACCTCAACCAAACTCTTTATAGTTTGTTTATGTTGGTTATATGGTGACCAGAGTGCTCTGACCGATACGTAAGAGTTCTCAGGGGCCTGATTGTGTGGGTATGTCCTATGGGAAACCCAGATAATATGAGTCCTCTCATAAATTTGCAGCATTTCAGGGGACTGAATGTTCTTTGGGCAGCAATGATTGACTGCCGCTCCAAGGGTCATTATTTTCTGGGTGAGTGGCTACATCTTAAGAGGAGACAGCGAGTAACTCATGCCTCCAGGACCAGAGCTATAAATCTGTGTGAGTGTGTAAGTGTGTATGGATACAATATGTTTGTATGTCTCTGAGTCAGTGTGTTGCCTCCAGGCTCACTTGATGCTGATGTGAAGCTTGCCCTTTCTTGCCCATCAATCATTTCATACTTTATAACTACAGAGTCTCACACAGGGAGAGTCAAATGAGTAACCTCTGACTGTCAGCGATTGGTGGATTCTGAAGGTAAACATCTGAATTCTGGTTCCACTTACTGTACTGTGTAAATATGCTCTCCCAAGAAGCCACAGGTGGAAGGTTGGGATGAAAAAGCTTAGGATACATTAGGCGAATTACATAGTTACAGCAGCTGGATGTAGCCACAAATCTAACTGACTGGCTCTGACCCTGCTTTCAAAGTGTAAGGCAGCTAAATTAAAGATGTGCATCTATCACACATCTGTTATCTGTAACTGCTTATCCTTTAGGGGTCACGGGGAGCTGGAGCCAATTCTAGCTGACACTGGGCAAGAGGCGGGTACACACTGAAAAGGTCACTGAGCGATTACAAGGCTGAAAAAACAAGCATTTTAAAAGTTGTTTGCCTGCCATCTTGTGAACAGACCCGACAAGGTAATTTTTCATCTCCATGTTGTAGTTTTTTCTGCATCTTGATCCTCTTATTGCAATGAATCACAGCAAAATCTGTTTATCTCGGGTACATACTGGTATACAAACGAGTCCCTGGAGTCTTCCAGATGCATTTCCAGGTACAAATCATAGTTGTTACTTCGGCTGCAGCTGATGACAGAAAATAAACGTGACATTAATGCCAGTGTCTGAAATGTTTTGCAAGTTACCTGATTAAAAATGTATGTGATCCTGCAGTCAACTTGTGAGGCACTAAAATGAAATGTGCCCTGATGCACGGCGCTGCATACATGCTGCATAGGTTAAAATGTGGCCTGAAAAAAAAACTAGGTAAGGCTTATTTTTCTTAGTAAAGCTGATTACAGGAAATGCCTTTGCTGTGTAACTGAAGCAGTGGTTGGAACTTAGAGTCAGTTTAAAGAAGTAAGGAGTCAGCAGTTGATGACGATATTAAACAATCAATAAAACAGGTTTAACATAAGATTATAAAACTGCACCCATGAGAGGTGCTTGAGCATAAAGTCATAAATGTGCAAAACAAATCCAAGCATGATTGGTCCAGACAGACACATGCACTCACACAAGCAGGCAAACACATCATGCCCTCCAGGTATTTAAGTATGGACTACAATTAAAGTCTTGACAATGCTTACTATTGTTATTGATGAGGCAGTTATAGTATTGAAGTAATTAGCCTTGCTGCAGGTGCGGTCGCCAGTTTCTTACGCAACCATGAGGGAGTGTTTACCACTTCATTTTTGAAGTCAGGCCATTTTTTGTTGAATTCATACAAAATATGATTTAGCTACCATTTATTAGCAATGCATTAGAATCACAACTACATAATTGACACTGCAATATAACTAAAATGTGTACAAGATAACTTTGGTACATTTTTTACTATTTACTACTGTTTCATACCATTATATAGCTTGTGGTGTCTTGCTGCAAGCCAACTTTTTAACACCTTATTTAGCATCATAACATTTCCACAATTTCAAACTCCAGCAACGCTTGAGCATCACTGTGTACACTCTCCTCTGCTTTACACACACACACATTATGTGTGTATAACTGTCACATCACATGCACTCCTCATAACTGACTTTACTGGTTACCAACTGATGTTCTGAGACATGAACAGGCCTGCGGTTGGCGCAATAAGGATGACTCACTTACCCATAATAACACCCTCTGCTGTGATTTGCTTAAATCAATCAAACCTCAACAACAACAGTCAGTCTTCTTTGACCTTATAAAACTTTGATTTGAGGTGAACTAGATCATGTTTGTTACATGAAGATTGAAGACTTTGATTTCAATAACATGGAAATATACAGAATATAATTCCACTTTCAGAACATCATGTTAACAATGTAGGAACTAAAAATTGGAAATCCATTTTATTTCCTCACCGAATGGCCTTTTTTTCTACTAATTTCCCCTTTTTTGGTTTATTTTCAATTCATAAAGTCGACAGAAACAAGTAAAATCCTTGTCTGCAATATAACTGGGCGGCCATTTTGTTGGTCAGCCATATTGTATTGTTTATTTATAGCTGTGAGACGACAACGTAATTCGAGGAAATGTCAGCTCAGTCTGTGGTCTTGTATTCCACCCCCGTGTCTGCTTCACATAGATACTATCACATCATTATTTCTCCAAATAGCAGGAAGAGCTGAAAGCATTGTGACGTCGGCAGAAAGCAAGGACGCACTCTGAATAGCTCGATGAAAACCGGCAACAACAACATCTCTCTGTGAATGTGAGAAGGCGGCGGCAGCCTCGGGATCGAGGGAAAGCATTGTGACAAAGCTACGTTCTTGTTGTTATTGTTATGATACAGCAAGACAAAAGTGAAACATTTTTCTCTTTGCAATGGAAAACCGCTTGGCTTAGTGAGCTCCAGCTGCTTCGGTTTCCTCCCTCACCCACCTCCCCCAGCAAGACGTCTTTCATGCCATTGTGGATGTGGCATGCTGGAAACACAATGAAACAAGCATGAACCCAAACTACACTTCCCCTGGCACCAGGGCTACATTGTGGGACTCGATGGGAGGAGATGCTGGGTCAGAGGAAACTCAACTGGGTCCTTTGCACCCACAGCCAACTATTTACAGTCGAGAAAGCAAAGACAAAGGGCAGCCGTGTAGAGATATATTAGCCTTCTGGCTATTTCCTTGCTATTGCCGACCTCTTCTCATGCTTTTTACCTTTACAAAGGTAATGCTTTCATTAAACAGTCTGTTGGAAGCAAGTATGTGGAGGTTACATTGGGAAAAGTTTGAACTGGTTTTACCAACTGGGGTAGGAGGAAAACACATTACCTATGTCACATATATTAAATATTGGTCAAGTATCATTAAAAATGTAATAAATAAAAAATGTGAAAATGTAGTTGTGATGTAGCTTTCATTTGGATCTGTTTAGCAGTCACTGGTCACAGCTAGCTTGTGTACCCCAGCGAGCTAGGTTAATTAATCATTAGTTAATTCATCCTTCTTCTCCTAATAAGTCAACGAACTTGGGCGTTGCCCCTTAACTGCATTTGTTTGGTAGCATTGCTAGTTACTTAATATGTTATAATGCTAACACTGCTACGAAACTAAAGAGTAGCATTACACAATTCACATTTGACTAAGTTTCTGAAGAGATGGAGTTACGATTTTGGATCTTTCAAAGGCAAGCAGGATAGCCAGAGCTTTTTGATTAGCTGCTAATTTTACACCCAGAGCCTTGAAGCCCAATGGTTTAGTTGGTATTGCTTTGATTAAAGAAACACCCCCAAGCCCACCATAAACACCCATTTACAGCACAGATCATGAGCTCACCCCGGGGGACTCAATAGGTAGCAATTACAGCCACCACCCACCTGAACCACACACACATATAATCCCTCTGCCTGTTTTTTCTGACCATGACCCGACTATCCACCTCCCGTATCTCATTAACCTCCTTGCCATCCCCTGTCAGAGAGATCAGATACCAGATAACACTGAGGTTAAATGTTGGGCTGGGCCTGTGAGTAGGTAGTTGTCCATGTACAATACAACAAGGGCTATTTATTTACTTTTTATAGGAGCCATTCTGCTGTGAGCTTTAAGACACACATACACGCTCATACTTTTGTTTGCGTTTCCAAATAGATTATATTTGTTTTCCTCTTCTCCTAAATTAAATTTTCAACCATACATGCGGTCTGGTCAATGTGTTTAACTCCATCATCTGTTAGGTCATGGTCTGTTCAGCCGTGACAACCCGCCCGTTCTTCCCAGCAATCCAGCCAGCCAATTACAGTAATCTTATTGATCCAAAACACACCTAACCCTTCCATTACATGTTATCTGCAAGATCGACCACAAACAGCGAGGCAGCCTCTCACTGTATACATCCATGCGGTGGTTCGTCTCTCCGAGCTGTGCTTGATATTTATTAAAGATGACATCTACGATCCAAATCAAGCCCTTATTTGAAGCCTCCTCCATTTAGAGTTTGAGTTGGAGCAAGAAAAAAAACCAAACGGCTGCAGAAACGTTGCTGTGGTTATGTACAGCTGTCTTGTGCGCAGACATGCTGGATTTATGTTTACTTGCTAGCCTGGTTAAATCTGAGCAGTCTGAGTGGTGTGTAAAAGAGCCGGGATTTGGTGGATGTGTAATCAAAGACACAGAGCTGGAGGGATCATGTCAATCATAGCCTGTCTAAAGAGTTTTTATTCTAGATTTTTGTTGACTTG
The DNA here is from genome assembly GCA_903364295.1 of Serranus cabrilla. NCBI lineage: Eukaryota > Metazoa > Chordata > Actinopteri > Perciformes > Serranidae > Serranus > Serranus cabrilla. The sequence goes on from CAFUXE010000678.1 coordinate 149,053, forward strand.
ATGGTCCAGTGTAATTGCCAAATTCTGTTTGATTTTACTGTACAGGGATTAATGTGTTCATACATTTCACTTGTAAACTTCTCAAATACCCCTGGAAGAGAATCACTGGGTTAGAGGTCCCATAAAACAAGGATAGGCTGGAATAATCAGTATAATCCTAATATCAATCTCAAGCCCTTCTCTGAAAATGAAACATGCAAATGTACCCTTTTTTTTAGGATTTTGCTATGGTTAGAACATTTAGTCAGGAAATATCTTCCAACTTTTCAAACAAGTCTAATCACAAAAAAGTGTGATTAGATAGAAAATAATGTGTTCTATGTGGAATTGTTTGTCATCTTCTTCTCTAAAATAACTAGAAATAAGGATATAAGTCATGTTGCTAAATATTAAAAGAAGGTCCAATAGAAGAAGCTATACAAACAGATAAACACTGTTAATAGAGGAGCTCATGTGCTGTGTGTTAACAGACAGGCCACATACCAGTGTGACAGGCCTGTTTCCATAAAACAGAGAAGGAGTCCTGTGATCACCTGCTGCAGAGGGTGGGACTCTCATCTGCTGCTACAAGAGCGCTGAGAGATGGACGGATTGGAAGATGGGGGGCCGGATTCCTCAAACACAATCACACACACCTGAGATCAGATCATCACCTGCAAAGATAGAAAGACACGCAAACACAGATTAGACCCCCTCCCTCGGGTACTCACGCACACACACATACACGCTGCACAGGCACACACAGTCCACGTGTACGACGAGCTGAAATGAGGGCAAATTGCAGTGACATAAATGCAGAAACCTCAAGGATTAGGTACCATGATTCAAAGCAGACTTGTAGTGTTTGCAGCTCATTCTGCTGGGAAAAACAGGGCATGTCAGGTAAGCGGTGACAACACACATGAATGTGCAACTTTTGTAAACCATTCAGGGATTATCCAAACTTTCTGTTTGCCACTCCAAGCAAATACTTTCAAACCAGGTTTGTGTCAGATGTTGCCATCCAGGAGGCCACTGCATCTGCTACAACTAGCTGGGAGACACACAAAAAGAGTTGCACAATGTACTTTTCATGCTGGTCAAACACACACATAAACACACACGCGAGAGCACATGGAGTCAGGAGGCAGGCATCCCCTTGTAGGCATTTCTGTGGGCAGCTGGGGCTCTTTAGTGGTCAAGGCAGACGCAGACACAGTCAGAATCAGAGCAGCATGGAAATCTAAGGCCCTCATTAACACAGATGATTCAGCCCCTTTTCACAGGGCCATGCTATGTGTGTGTGTGTCTGTGTGTGTGTGGTGAGAGTGGGCGTGAGAGCATCATCCACTGAAGTATTGCTTTTAATGGAAAGGTTGTGACCTCCAGTATTTGCAAACAGTTCTTACAGTTAATTTCTTTCCTTCCCGAGGTGCCAGGAACTAATAGTATTATTACACTCACTGTTACCGACGTCATGTTTTCCGCATGTGGATTGTCCTCATATAATCACTTGAACATAAACAGCTCGGAACTCAGGGTGAGCTTTATATGCAGCTACTGAAGCTGTAGAGGTCAGAGGTCAGTGAGGAAGGCTGCAGGTGATCACAGGTGTGTGTGTATGTGTAATCACAGAGGTGTGTTTTTACTGGTAACTGGGGGGTCAGAGGTCACCACAGCAACTGCCACACAACACCAACAGTAAACTACTGGCAATGACAGACTGACAGTGATGTATTTCAATTAAAGTCACCTTCAACTGACACAAACATATCCATGTGTTTGAAGGAATTTTATGAGGGATTGATAATGGATTGATTAATTATGCATCGTAAAACATAAAGGTATTTAATAAGCACAGTACAAAGGGTTTAAACCCAGCGGAAGCAAGTTGTGGACACAACATTGACATATTAACACCTTATTAAGTTATTATGGTGAATGATTCAGCAAATAGTTGCCTATTCACACATTCAGTAGACACGGAGCAACATTAGCACTTAAAGTACCGTTTCTGACTTCCTACCTGATGAATGTCAGTCCAACACTGACTTTGTTTTAGCTGTGTTCACATAACATAAAGTCTATTGTGAATACAAATGATCCTTTGTTAATACAAACATACTGATCAGAGCCTCTTTGGTTATGGATTTTTGAGAACTCCTAATGTAAAGTTTTTGGATAATGGATTTCAAATTAATGTGTAATCCAATCAAAACTTGCTTAATTTATTAATTATGGCTTTTGAATAATATGTGTTTTTAAAAAGGGTTAAAGTTCATTCAACCTTTTTAAATTTATGGCCATGTTAATGGGTCTTATTTTGTGGGTGGAGTTACATCAGTAGATATGAGGGTGCTAAAAAAAAAGCAGCATTTGTCCATCCCCTAAAACTTCTCTTCCACATTTACTTGATAGCAACAGTTACGAAATGGTGATTTTATTTGGTTAAACACTGATTTCAGGGATGAATTGGAATTAGACACTATTTCAAGTCATCCTAATTTCATAGTGACAGTAATTTAAATGTACTGAGTCATTATGATCATGCACGATAACTGTGCATGGATAACTTGCAGATGAATGAATATTGTTTTTTTTATCATTTGCCATGGCACATCAGAGGCAGATCCTTCTTGAACATGTGTCTGTAGGTGTGGACTGAAGCTTAACTTATTGGACCTCCCCCCTTTAATTAATTCAGCCTGAGGACTGATGAAAAATAAGCCTCGCTGTCTCGGGTAACCTGAAGCCAACTCCACACACACACGCCCTAGCTGCCTGACCACCTGAAGCATTGTGGGATATTGGAACAGCCGCCCCCATCCTCCCCTGTCTCTTATTCCCCTCCACCCACCCCTATTAAAACTCAAGCTACTGGAGGAAACACCCACTTCCTCCACATTCCTGAAGGATTTTCCATACAGAGAATAGTAAACAAACCTGTGAACAAAGAGCGAGCGGGGGGGAGGGAGGGGCGCACGGACAAGTTAATGTTATTTCCTTCGTGTAGTAAATCAAACTAAAGGGCGAAGGAGGAGGGGGAGGTTCTTTTGTGAGTTGGTGGAGGTGTTTACCGTCAGCAGCCATGGCGGCAGGAGTAGGAGACAGAACAAAGGCCTGGGCGAAGGCCTGCATCACCCTCCTCATCCTCCCACTTACCTTTCCCAGCTGCCAGCGTACACACACACACAAAAACCACACACTGCTTAGCGCCACATGGGAGGAGAGAGGAGTTGGCAGTGGGAGGAAGGCCTCCTTATCAGCTTTCAGCATGGGAACCTCTGTGTTGTTCACTGACTCGTGTCAAAACCTTGGCCTGAACTTGACACAGAGGGAGTGCTTGTACGTATGCTTGTATGTGTGTGTGGAGAAAAAGAGCACAGAATCAGGAGAGACAGGAAGAGAAACAGTCTGTCGTTAACTGACAAGTACAAACAGCCAGTCAGACAGTTAGCCCAAGAGACAGACAGCTAAATGGAAAGAAAGACGGCTGGCTTGTTCCCATCGGGGACTGATAGACAGGTAGGATGAGTGTGTGTTTGTGTGGAAGAAAAAAGGGGAAGGACCTCAAGTGACATTTAGCATTTTACCAGACAGAGCAGGTGAGTCTTTGAGTTTTCCAGTACTGAGGGGTCATGCTAGCATACAGCTGTTGACTTTTAAAAGTGCTGATTTGTACAGTTGTCAGACGTTTCCTGCTGGCACACTGGCACACACATACAAAGCCTGGGCCCACACGAACCTCTGGGCCTCTTAAAAAGTCGGTTTCCTTCTTTAAAGGTCACTCCACTCAGTGCTGACAGTTTCAGAGGGCATGTGAATTCACCGTTCACCTAGCGTCCAGAAACAATAAACCCCCGTTCCAACCTTAGACCTCCAAGCTTCAGAAAATATCTACTGCGCTCATATAACACAGGAGGCCAGTTAAGCCGGGTTCTAGTGCTGGAGCAGGATGTGTGAATAACTCCTCTTCTATCCTGCCATCAAGAAAGGGCCTGCTAACTGTGAATCCTGACCTGCTGCTTGTTCTGACGACGTCCTTTTTTGCTCAATCCCTCTGGCAGAGGCCGGCCTGTAGCTGTGGATCCTGCCCCAGCTTGCACACAGGAATGTACTATTGAGAAAGCGCTGCACCGCAAACCCTCCCAGCCATTCCAACCCGTAATCAGATCCAGCCTGTCATCCCCCATCCTGTCTCCAATCTCTTTCTCTCTCTCCATTTTTTTTCTCTCTTCAATCCCTCTCTCTCTAAATGACATGCACACACGCAGAGCACAAACACCCACATACAGAACAAGCACTCAGACACCCACACAGAATCACAGACACCAATTTGTAGACATGTAAGCTTGTGCAAACACAGTTCTAAAGTCACAGAGACTTTCCACAGGGACAAGTAAAGGCAGCTCTACAAACAGTAATTCTACGTACATAGAGCACAGAGAATTACCTGAGAATTTCAAATCCATCTACATGTAAATTGTATTTCTCAACACGTCATCACACATACAACAGGAAAGTTCATTTGTGAATGACTCCCAAAACAACATATATGACCATAGTACTTAACATGAAACAGTTGCAGTTGGCTGACGTTGTTTAATAGAACTACACGGTTAGGTTTAGGCCATAAAACTACTTAGTTATGTTTAGGAAAGATCATAGTAAATATGGCATAACTTAGCTTACGTACATGAGTTAAAATAAGTTACCATTAGTTTCACACTGGACACAAACAGCGGTCTCCTGGGTCAAAGTGTTTGTTCAACTCATCAATCCAACCCAAATTGCACAGACTTTGTTGCTCTTTATAGTAGGTAATCGGACTTCTTCCATTGCTCCTGTCATAGTTTTTACAGCCACTTGAGGTAGCCGCCTGACAGTAAACATGATATGATTCATATCCTCCCTCTCTGCTTCTTCATTAAACAAAGACTTACTGATGTACAGAAAAAAAGCACTCCTAGCTGCTGAGCTTGCTGGGTATCAGTTAGCTAGCTTGTTAGTTAGCAACCTTGTCGCTAATGAGACACAAGTTCACATAGTTTATTCAAAAGTTATATTTCTATCACCAGCGTCTGTCTCCTAACTGTCTGAAATCCAATTTCACCCTGACAGAGGAGGGTAAATAACACTGGATAAGGCAATGAGACTAATAAATCAAGATAGCTTTCTCCATTTCTCTCTGGTCCTTTAAAGGTCTCTCAAGACAGCTTGTGATTGGTCAATGGCACAATTTCAAATGTCAAAGTTAATCAAAGTCAAATCCAAAAGGATTTCATTCTTGTAAACAGAAATGCACAATACTAGGCCTTAAAGGAAACTTTTCCTTTTTTCAACCAGCTTTGTGTCATTGCAGTGTGGGTGATGTATGTGGATGAAAACTGAAAACATTAAAATGAGCAAAGTATCCCATTAAGAGACAGTCATACACAAAGTATAGTGGGTAGCTTCCGTAAGGGGTATAACAGTTGTATTCAATTTAAAATGTAATTCACATCTCATCTTCCATGAACGTTTCAGATAACTTTCCCTACTTTCATGTTCCATTCGTGCATTTCTTTGCTCACACTTGTACACATTTGTATCCCTTTTGATGCTTGAAGAAACTGTTAAAACTGTAAGAACTCCTGCCCATTGTGTTTTATCAGAGGCAAATATTTCAGTTTACATGCCCAGTTAAAGGCTCAGTGTGAGTCTCAGCTAGTTAATCATCCTAACAATGAGCAATCTCTTCCCCCTCTATCTCTAACCACCAAATCTCCTCATCTCTTTCCACCTGACTGACTATGATTGCTGCTGATCTTTCCCTCTTCATTTCTCAATCTCTAGATCCTCCCTTTCCTCTCTCTTTCTGCCTTTTCAGTGAGGCGGGATGGGGAATATTTCTTTAAGCTCCCTTCTCTCTCTTCTTCTCTCAGGAAACTCTGACTGCGGGGCTGTTTTGCTGGCTTTCAATAAACTCTTGGATCCTGCGCCTCTCTGAGAAACCACAGCTTCGATTACACAAAATGAAGCACCACACAACCCTGGGCAACCGAAAGGTGTTTTCAATAATTACTTATTATATGTGTTTGGCGAATCAGAAACATCTGCGGCGAATTTGACTGAAAGAGCCCCAAAACAATTCTAAAATAGGACTGACGCACGCAGGCTCAGAGACACACACTCGCACACACGCACACACACTGGAGGGCTACACTGCGCCATTGTCAGTGTGGGTCTATTTGCGGGCTGTTTTTTTAGCTGGCCACAGCTGCGGAAATGAATATCAAATGTGGTTCTGCTCCCATAAATCAAAACCGTTTGCCGTGTTCTGACTTTCTTTCCCCCGTTTAAAGTCAATTCGCAGGGGCAGTGTGCATTACACTTACACCCCACGGCTTAACTCTTTCCTCTGACACAGTCACACAGGAGTGTTCAGGAGCCGGGGGTTAAGAAGAGGCTGAGGTGATATAAAAGCTGGTTTTTAATGTACAGGTATTCGAATGTGCATCATGCACTGAACACCTTTCAAGAAGCCTGAAAGGTGTTTAGTATTGAAAGTGTTGGAAATAAAAGGTGTGATGATTGAAGAATGAATGAAATATTGCAGAAATTACTGTATTTGTCCAGTATGAATAGAGGTTTTCCACTGAGGGTTAGCCACATCTTTTTAAATGTTAGGGTAATACTGTCTTTAGTATTGAGTCATTTGTCTTATAAGTGAACCTAGCTTTGTGGTGAAAGTAAAACTAGGTTTAGCTTAGGGTAAGGGTATGTGTGTAATATGTGTGTGTATGTTTATTTGAGTTTTTACTGTCCAAGACTTGCTGGTAAGGCCTGTTCACACGAACATTTGACGCATTTCAACATTTTGTGGCTAAATCAATTCACTTCCACTGAATCGTGGCAACCAGTGGGTCGTCACGCTAATTTGTTACGTCAACTTCAATTTTGGTGGACTTTACACCAAAGTGTGCAATAGCAAGCAAGTGTTGACCTTTGAGGGAACGGAGAGCCAGAGGGTTCAAAATAGACAAAACTATTGTTATTAGCCATGATGCACCATATTTTTTTTTACACTCCTCTGTTTGTTTATGTAGAAACTATAACAAAGGCATGCAAATGATTTGCAGATAGTTAAAACACAGACATCAATGGTACAGTTTGTAGTCATTTACACTAGGGACTTGACCTTATCACTTTTTAAAATGGCAAGTTTTGTCCTCGCTACTTTTTAAAAGTATCTTTTGTTGAAGATCTTCAGAAAAATCAATTTCACCATGAGTTAAGGTTTATTTGCATAATATGAGAATGTTATATACAATGTAAATATAAAACAAACAAAAGTGCATTGTCCAAAACAAGTAACGCAAACAAAAGCTTTGCCAATCGGTTGAAGCTATACATGTGATGATACAGATGAGTGATTGACGTTGTGCGTTTTATGCTTTTATGTAACTGGCATAATAGTGCACATGTGTGCGACTAGCACTAGCATATCAATGGCTGGCCAGTGTGTGACAGGTTAGCTTTAAGTAAGGGAGTACAAGATCGAACCCAATGGCAAAGAGTCATTTCTGGAGTTTTAATTAAAGTTAAGAGTAAGGTGTTTATTGAGGTAGGTAAAGGTTAGCGGGTTAGACATGACTTGGTCAGGGTTGGGTTAGGCTGTCCAAACCAAATGAATGGAAGTCATTGTAATGTCCTAAAAAGAATAGCTGCACAAACCTCTATGTCTGTGTGTGTGTGT